>JAGVSP010004231.1:0-17375 GCA_022494985.1 Micrasema minimum
TTTTTATTTGTATCCCTTCTATTTTTCGAAATAATCTCATTTAAAAAATCACTTATTTTACTGATTTTTTCATCTTTTGCCTCGGAAACGGACTTACACCTCCTAAACCGTATCTCGCACGATAAAAAGGCTCATTACTAAAATTAACTAAGAACTATTAATTAAGAACATTAAATTTACTAGAAAACCAGTATTATTCTTTTTTTTAAGTGAAAAAATTCATAGTTATTGGTAGAAAAAGTGTGAGTGTGTACGCCATGCGCCAGCCCTATTATACAAATAATGGGGCAAATTAGCTAGATTATTAATTATATTTTATTATCTCAACCATATTTAAAAGATAAATAAGTGTGCTTAAGTCAGGATTTTCAAAAAACCATAAAAAAGGGCCTTTTAATAATTTGCAACTATCGATTTCAAGGCACCATTAACTCTGTTTTCGGCACTAACCCTTTTCTCAATGTCCTTATCCACATTCATATTTTTGTGTTATTTAAAATTAATATGTATTATAAACAACATTTTGAGTATGTCCAAACACCTGCAGACAAAAACTGGATTTCACCCATTACGGCAATTTTCTTTAATGGATGACAGAGAGTTCACATGTGAAGCATCGCGCCATTTTACTGTATATTGGCAGATATGGATATCAAAAATACTAGTGAAATGCGGGGAATGGTGTATATACATCAAGTGGCCACTTTAACCCAGCCAATGATAGGTCATAAGCTCTGTAAACGCCTAGATATCCATATTCCCTTCCAAGTTTCTCGTCTCTGTTGAGATGTCAAATCAAAATTAATATGTATTGCCTGTTCATCATATATGTCTCATTTTATTAAATATTGAGAAGGGATCCGGCCCTGTTTCAGTTTCAGCATAACTGTTCCTGCAGGTGCTATAAGAAATACATTATTTCGTCCAGGATGGGCGATAGGCGATACAATGATGGGAAACGGCCGATGATTTATTCTGCCCTGTCGATTCATTAATATAGGATGATATATACAACAAACGTCGCGGAATTAATAGTTATGGGAAAATCCAAAATACAAAGTAGGGACATGGCAAATTGGATAGACGCGGAGCGGCGTGATTGCACAACCAAACTGTTTCCCAAACCTTGGCTCCTGAAAAAAATCCCTGTAAAAAAAAAGTAGAAAACCCAGTTTTTCTTTTTATTTGAGTCATTCACAGTATAATTTTTTTAAACCCTTAAATATTTATCGTGATGAATATATTGAGTGTGTTCTACACTACTACTTCCACTTTATTTTCCCCTATCCGCACCTAATGAGCAAGGGCACTGCATTGGAACACCAAGTTCAGCCTATCTTGATCGTTTTCATTAGTCCAAGGTCATCATCATACCAAATCCGCTCCCTGTGTGGAGCATATGGAATCCACAAACTGCCTGCCATCAGGCCAAGCGATCGGCCACCACTCCCCATCCTCCCAAGTCAAGTCACGTCCCGCAGCTCTGACGCAAACTGCCGAAGAATGTCAACAGTGGGACGGACCAGGACGGCCGAGAACCTGATGCCTTGTAAAATAGGCACGAATGGTGGTAAGGCTCTCGGAGGCATACGTAGAATATATGGCCTAGCCAGCCGACACGCCTTCGCCGGATGACAGTAGATACGAAGGGTTGCTGTGTCCCGTTGCCTCACCTCTGTGTTCCTTACAAAGTCAAACCACCGCACACCTAAAATTCTTTCTGAGACACCTACTCTCAAAACTCAGAAATCTGCTATCATTGGCCCTGTGTTAGGTGCCATGATTTCGCAGCCATAGAGGAAACAGGTGTGATGCAGGAGTTATAGTGGCGGAAATTTGTTTTAACCGAGTAAATACACCGATCTCCAGACAGCGTATTTTACAAGGTATCACATATGAAATATTAATATGTATTCCCAAACCCAATATTTTAATATCCTCGTCCATATCTCTAGTGTAATTAGATATTAAAAAGACAATAAAATTGTTCAAAATAAAAATTATAATATTAAAATCTAACGAGAATTTAGGTAAAAAAAAAATTTGCACGTCTACACATTTATAGGTGACAATTTTTTCGCCTTGTTAGAGCATTATCAAACTGTTTGATCGAGTTCTTTAAAATAAACGCCAACTAAATAAAACAATTCAAATATTCTATATAGCTGTCCAATTACTGCATACTTCACCTATCCGTTACACACTCTAAGTTTTATTATTTTTTCATTAAAGGTAAATTCAAATCCAAATGACATAATATAAATCATAAATCATCAAAAAATTAATAGGTTTTATTTTTTATCCATTCAATACAAATTAATGTAAGTTCCCATGAGGGTTTGTAGATATAAAATTTGAAATCATCATTTGCTAATCTGCAACTCGTTCTTTTGCTTATCTGCAACGAGACGTACCTTACCGTACAGAGGCCATAACTGCACAAAAATACCGTAAGATGATCCATGTAAATAAAAGAAAAGACGGCGCATGTTCCGACATGTCCGACCCAGGAGCTCGATCACAGATCACTATCGACGCAGTAATAAGCGACGTGATAACGATTTCTTACCATGGATGTTTAACGTTTTCGCGATCACAATGGAACACGCGTTAAAAGTTATCGATCGGGATTATAAACGAGCGCATCAAGTCGCGAGCCACTTCCCGAGATATATCTTCTTCGCACATATCTTCTTTCAATCTTTCTCGAGTGCCGTATTGCATTTAGCCGGCGTTCGGCAAGCCAAATATTGAGAAAAGCAGTCGACATAATAAACAATCCGACACGCGCGTTGACTTTCTTGATTTGACGTTTGACATTTAGCCGCGATATTTATTATCATCTATTGTGCTCGGCAACGCGAACGTGGGGCGCGGCGTTCACAGTGCCATTCCGGCATCCGCGATAAAAACAATCCCCGCCGATATTTCTGTTTTTCAAAATTTTCACTTCGTCAATTGAAATCACTCATCTATGTATTAAAATCAAACCCGCAACCTCATGTACGTTAGCCAAATGCGCTACCACTATGCTACAAGGCGGGGGTCAGCATTAGATATTTATTCACGTGTGATTTGCATATTAATATTTCAAGTGTGTTGCCTTGGACTGGTACTGAGGCGTAAGACTGATCATCTTACCGTAATGTAATTAAATGATCAAGACACATTGCATTTGGTGTACCGCTGCAGTCATTGATTTATGAATACACTTAGATTTGAACTGAACCCAAAAAATGAATGACACTTCAACTCCGCTAAAACCTCCAACTCCGCCAGACGCGTATTCAGTATTTCTTTAACCACCGGCCGAGTCGGACGTTCAGAAAACATTCCGAAACGCCTTCCTGTGTAGTGAAACCGTGTAAAAACCGTACGGATAAAATTAACAAAAAAGATGGTGTAACTTTCTACATGTAAGTGTTTATTTATATTTGTTTACATAGCCTAAAATAATTATTTTTCAAAGAAAGTTTTCTTCTTAAATAACAGCCCGACTACAAAAAAAATGGTCATTTTAGATGCATGGTAAAGTTCATGAACGCTCCTCGTAAGGAACGGGTTAGTATTGTATACTGTTACTGTAACCCTATATATAGCCCATACCTTTTGCGGTGTGTGGGTGGATGCTTGCCGGCAGTCGAAGGGCTCTGATAGTCGACCCGGGTAAGTGAATTGAGGTGCGGAATCTTTGTATCATTACTTTTTCTAAATAATTTACTCTGCAAGGCAGAAGTGTATTAGAAAACAATGGCTGCAGTGCATGCACCATTGGGTGCGGATAAGGGAAAGTAGTAGTTGTAGTAGTACGTATTTAAATTTCTTATTACTTAGCAGTAATAGTATGTAACTATATTTCTATTCTCACGGGAGAACACTGAGACGGAAAGGTACGGTACTGTCTGGATGCCATAAAAATCACGGATGCCACTGAAAGCAACACAGAACGGTATATCCCGTCACGGCACGGATAGTGTGAATCGACCTTAAGGGGCTGCATTTAAAAAAAAAATAAGGAATATAAAATAGCTTGAAATACGTGTGACAATTTTTTAAAGCTTTGTAGTTGTTATGAATCCGGAATACCATTTTCTAAACTTCTAAATTTTGAATTTCAAATAATGTAACCAAGTTATTAAAAAAGATTTCACTTTAAAATTTTATTGTTTACCAAGTTGCAATCATTTCTCTCAGCGCGCGGCATAGGCAATAAATTTGATGGCAATATTGCTAAAATAACGGCTCGTACTTTTATAATAATGATTATTTATTGTTTTAATCCGCTACTAACGTTATTATAGTCGGAGTGGAATCCGAAACCAATACCATTCAATTGAATTAAATTTCGCAATTTAATCCGTTTTATATGGGCCAGTTATTTATTGCATATAAATACAGGAAATAAAACAACGTAATGGCTTAAGGATTATTAAAGCTTTAGATTTTATTTTTAATTATATTTTTACTATAGATCGCGATCGCTTGGCTTGGAGGAAATTTGTGGAACACATATGCTCGATATAGGGGGTGGATATGGAATGATGATATTACAATATGCTAAGAAAGCATTCCAGTTATTATAGGTAGGTAGGTAGGTAATTTATGAAAAACTAAAAATTAAAAATAGGGAAAAACCGTATATTTCCATTCTGTATGAAGAGTAACATGAGTTGTTTTACTGTCCGCCTCGCACTGCACTTGGTGTACCAATGCAGTGCCCTATGCACCATTAGGTGCGAATAAGGGAAAGTAGTCGTAATAGCAGTCCACCTCGCTCTTGGTGTAGTGGACCATGCATTAGTCTACCATGCATAAGGTGACGGGCTCTATTCCCAAACTACTTCTATTACTACTTTCCCTTATGCTTACACAATGTTACATAGGGGACTGTATTGATACACTGTGCAATGTATCTTGATAATTTTATTTCATGAAAGTAAGATGATCAGTCATACGCTTCAGTTCCAGTCCAAGGACACATCCCAAGTCAAGTCTACGTCCCGCAGCTCTGACGCAAACTGTCGGGGAATCGTCAACGGTGGACGTCCAGGACGCCGAGAACCTGATGCCTTGATCATAGCACTATCTTTTACATTGATTTGTACGATTTGAATTTGAAAACAATGTTGTCAAATTAAAATAGATATTTAAGTGATAGCCTTTTAGTGGACATTATTGATAGAAATTAACGTTGTATATATTTAAAATAAGTGTATGTCTGTTGGCTGTCCATAAACAAATAAAAACAAATAAAACAAACAAATAAAAAGGGAAATATTAATTACACCCAGATTTCTCTTTAAATTTATGTGTGATGTCACTTACTAGTAATCGAACCCAAAACCTGCCTTGTGTGAGTGCAGTACGCTACGAGGCCACCATGCATAACTAAATATCACTCGAGGAAGCTAGAAGCGTAAGGAATAGGCCTAAAAACATTTCTCATAAATAACTTAAAGATGAACAATGCTATGTCCGTAAAGCAACACTGACAATATTGAAATCAGAGCGCTCTGATTGGCTGAGGATGCATCGGCTACTAGTCAAAGCTTTCACGAGTATAAAATATAATATTATTATATATGCTTACGCCATATCCCCTAATAAATGGTAATAAAAGGTATGGACATCTTCGGAAGCTCCGTAGACGGCTTCAAGATAAGGTTGTTCTTGAGATATTTGTGATCACTCTTGCTTTTATATTTACTTAAGCATTGTGTGTATGTCACATTTTCATAAACATCACGTTTTGGTCATTCGATTAAGCACGATGTGAACAATTTTAAAGGGCAATTGGTCTACCTAGGTATATTTTTATATATTTTTTGTATTATATTTATTATCCTTTTGTCTGTTACTGTTCCTAAGAAAAAAAAAAAAAAAATTCTTTGTATCACCTTAAAAAGAATGTACTTAAAAATTAATAAACAATTGCCAACTCAAGAGAGACGATGGAAGGGAATATAATGTAAATTTAAAATACTTTCAAACACACTGCGTCTGTTTTTTGTACGTAGAGCGTATGTTTTTAAATAGTCTGATTATTGATTCATCTATTTCCACTTCTGGATAACATGAAGCGGTCCATCACACACGGAGGCTGGGGGTACCTGTCACTCTGCATTGGTCGCAGTCCAGAGACTGATTAATTATTATTGCATCTGCTACGTGTAAAACAGGCTTTCCGAATTATTGCTGACAGCGCTGCGCAACAAACAGATACAGACATCTTGTATTCCGTGCTTTATGGGATGACAATTGTATTGACTTACCAGTATTTATTAAATCTACCAAAATTCATTTAATAATCTGACATAAAATAGTTGCAGATACAATCGACAATTTTCAAAAACATGCTTATTGTAATTAGAGAAATCCAGGTAAATTCAAGTCCCGAAAAAATGTCCCCAGCTAATTTTTGGTGTACTTGGTACACTTGGTGTGCCATTGCAGTGCTCTATGCACCATTGGGTGAGGATAAGGGAATGTAGTAGAAGTAATAGTAGTAATGTTATTATATAATGTTCATGCACCTTTTGTTTACAGAGCGAAATTTTAATGAGTCTTAACCCTAGATCACTAACCATTCGTATAATAAACTACGGGTATCAAGCGCTTTTGCTGTTTCGGTAAGATCCTCCTGCTCGCCGCGCGCCGCCCCGCCTACTTCTAGTACCTTCCTAAATAGTGAAATTAGTCACCCGCACGAACTGATCGCGGATGCGCGTGGATTGAGATATAAAGCGTAATCGTCGCCTGACAGACGAATGTTAGTAGTTCTGTAACTTTTTCATGCAAGCTATGTATGTCTTGATTTCATTATTATTGTTTTAAAATTTATTTATTTTCTTAAAACTTATTGTTGTGTAATAGATTTTGATGTAAATGTTGTCATTTTACATATTTTACGTAGATTTTATGACGTTTGAAACTTTTTTATGGCATGGCAAAATACTTGGAAGGGCTACAATAGAGCTATTTGTGGGGAACACACTGTTTCTATGTGTAGTAGTTGTACCATGTAGGTTAATCTCAAAATTATATATATTATTTGATTCCCTGAAAATTAAGATTGCTATGTAAGGTAATTTGCTACATAAAATATGTGAGATATGTGTGTGAAAGAGACTGTGTGTGAGGGTGACAGAAGATGTACGAACGTGTGTGTATGTAGTATGTTTGCTGTGTGCCCGTCATTTCGGGCTAGAGCTCTGAGGAGCATAGTCAGTCAAACCAGATTATTATAATAAACCCGTCATATTGTTACAGTCGTGTATTCCTTTATCATCCATACCAATACATCGCAAATAAAACTAACTAAATAACTATTTATGTTTTATTTCGTAGTCTGACTGTCGAAAGGTTAGTTAGAAAATAAGGTTAGTGAGGGTAAAAGGCTAGAAACAATGGTAGATAGTTCATACAGTCGACCGAAAAATCACATATTGTTTTGCTCAATACTGTACTCCTCGTAGCTTGCATGTGAACATCTCCCTCCGTCTGAAACTTGCTGTGCTGTTCTGCAAGCCACAAGCACTGATAGTGCTGACAATAACTTAGCCTCTTCATATTGTGGAGAGGATAGCGATGCTGCCTGACTCCGCATGGCTCGCCAGTGGACTTTATCCCTCCACCTGCAGGTATTGACAACTCGGAAAATTCAGCGAGTAAGTCATTACAACTTCTCTGACGAAGTCCACGCGACCTTGCTCTTTGGGCTCTTCATAATAGAATACATATTGGCTTCCAAAGATTCTCCTTCGGAAATATGACCACAGAATTTCACAATTTATTTTCTTACATATATATTAGGTTGTTCAAAATAAATACTTCAACTTATATTTTCAATTCAATTAACAGTATTTACTTTTAAGATATAATATCTGAAATTTAACATAATTAAAATATCCTGTGCTATTTTGCGCATTTTCAAATTTTCACGTGATTACGTTCAATCATCGTTATACCTTCAATTTCGAACTCCCTCATAATTTCCGTAATAAATTCTTTCCAGAATCTTGTCCTAATTGTTGTCGAGAAGATAAATTAGTTTCTTGGGAATAATTCCCGCCTTGCTGAAGACATTAAGTGCGCTGAGTCGATATTTAAGAGTCTTCTAAACTATATCGGAAGGATCCTCAACTACGGAATACAATGATTTATTACGCGTGCCTCATATTACAAGACATCCCCTAAATCACAAGTACGTAGCTTTATACCCTTAAGACAAACGAGATAAAAATATTGTTTTCTTTTCGCACTTAAGATTCAATCGCTCTTATTTATTGAGCGTTTTAATGTAACAACAAAATACGAAAATTGTATAATATTTATTTCTGCCTTCTAAGATGTACTAAAATTTTTGTATTTTTTCCAGCTAAAGCTTAGTTCATTTCTTATTTTTTATTAAATCGATTTACAGGGTAAACAATCATTTTCCATGCAGTGTTTATTATTTGGGAGATATAAACCTAAGTCATTTAATTAATTTTGAGTCCGCAATACATTCATAATCACATAACTCTTTCAAGCAACAAGCGTATAAACACAGAAAGATAAACATTAACTGAACACCAAAGACAAACTTTTTATATAAACGTAGAGCCATATACATCTTTGGGGTGTTATTACATTTGCGCGACCGACATCAATCGATAGAAAAATGAGAGCGAACGTCGCGATCGACAGTAGATCAATAGAGGGCCTATCGATGAGAGAGAGAAACCGCGTAGCGCTACAGGTGCTACGCCGGTATTACACGAGATACGAGACCCATCGATCGACAGTCGATCGATGAGAGCTTCAACTACAAAAAAAATCGATCTTAGACCCAAATACGAGAATCGGAAAAGATGGCTTTTATCCGTAAAACCTTGTTTTTTTCATCTACCTTTTCCTTATCCGCAATGAATGAGGTATAGGGCCACCAAGTGTGGTGCATTTGATTCATTTTTATTTCACTTGGGAAGATCAGTCATCAGACTTACTTTTCAGTGCCCCGACATGAAGTGATAATACAAAAAACAATTTAAATCAATATTACACATTTCCTTGAATATAAATAAAAATCTTTTAATAACGTTAAAAGTATGAATACTTAAACACAGGTTTTAATATAAATCTTAGCGTATTATCGGATTCAGTCGCTAATTATGAAATTATTACCTCAGATACGTCTCAATGATAGTGTCAATATTTTGGTTTCATCCTTCCCGTAATAAGGATTTATGTGTATTCCTCCCTCTTCTGTTTCTACTCCTTGGAATTAGGCCTAAGCCGGGCGAACCCCATTCGGATAAATAATTCAGGCATATTTGATAACGGGTTTGTTTTTCGCTTAAAGCCTGCGGAGAAAATTTGTTCATTATGAAGGTAGGGTTTTATAAGTTTTTCTCGATATAATTTTTAATTACTGAGCGTCAATATAATTTGTAAGACTGAGTAAAATGCTATGCTAGTTTTTTTTTTAATGTGATTTATTGTAGGTAACTTTATTGTGTTTTGTGATTGATAACTTATTCGCAAACGAGTGAAAACCGTGTTCAAAATATCTTACTAACAATCAAGACAGTAGTTACATTTATTTTAATTTATTTGGTTGTGTAATCAAAACAGCCACATAGTGTCATATTATAAACTTGGAGTATCACGTGAAATGTAGGCAATTCACGATGTACCATCATACATAACTTAAGACTTCTTTTTAAACAATAGCTATAGTCGTACATTCAAAATACCTACGATAATTTACATAATAGGTAGACGCTAAAAAAAACAAGTTCTAGAATCTTTTCTTCTGTTTTATTTTGTTGCAGAGAGTAAAAAGGCGATGTCTGATTCAAATTTAAGCAGGGAAATCCCTAATTATATCAATTTAGAAAAAAGCCGGCAGCGTAAGCTCCTTAATACTTTAAAACAGATGGACTCAACATGTTTTTAGCCTCCCGCGATTTCGCAGAATTGTGTTGTTTGTATGAAGAACTCAGCTTAGCTCCCACCCTCTAGAGAAATCTCAGTTTGCATACTTAATAATGTTGTATTTTATTATTCGAGTCAGATAACGGATTGGTTAAGTCTCCTTCAAGCGGGGGTTGTGTAGGCCGAGACGAATATCATCCCCTGTACGGAAGGGATGATCAATCTTTGATATTATAATATAATATTCACTTTTGTCAGAGGATTCTTTCACAACTTTATAATACAGGCAATTTCAGTATCTTGTACGTCAGATCAATCCTTTTTTGTTGTATCTATGTATAAGTCGATCCATGGGTGTAAATATTCTGAAGTACGGTAAAGTATGGATTTAATGCGTTAGTTACATCGTTTATTGTTTGATATATATGGTAATAAAATAAAAAATAAAAGTAAGTAATAAATTGAGTTTAGTAATACGAATATAATATTCAGAAACTGCTTTTCGACCACGTATTAATCTGTGTTTTACATAATAGTAATCAAATAAAGCAAAATGAGTATTTAAAAAAAAATATTTCATCATTTGGTGTGTAATGAGTAACTATTAAAAACATATTTATATAAAAGCCCTATGGGCGTTGAAACCAAGTAAATAAATCAATCTAATTGATTCTGGGTATTCATAATATATTATTTAATACATACCTCACTAGGAAACTTCGTGCCGAGGAAACTATCTTATCATTGATGTTTTTAAAAATGTAAATATCTAATGTTATGTGAAATTATTAGTCTTGTTTTCATAATTATTGTGATCTTTTTACATGTGACTTATTTGACCAAATTTTAACATCTGGACGTTAACAAAATATATCATTTAAATACTTTTATATATTTAATTGAATTACTACTGAATTTAATTTTCGACTTAGGACAGCTGTGATCAGTTTAGAAAATCGTATTTCAATAATAACTTATTGTGACGTGTCTGACTTACAGATACTTGACATGCGAATTTCAATGTTCAAAGGTTTATCAGAACTGTTGGCAAGAAATGACATCTCTTGTCGACGAGCGACATTAATAACCGGATATAAATTGAGTTTTTATTCCTAACATACAGTTTCCTATCTCTATGCTTCACATGTATGCCATTTTGTTTTTCTTGTTAACATGAAGAGCAATCTTTGTCAGTGTCATCTTGGAATTCTAATGGCGGATACATATTTGCATGTTTATAAAAGAAAATGTCAAAAACTCTAGCATTTTGCATTGTAATTTCACATTTTTTAACAATATAAGAGCAGCTTAATGGGAACGGTCCTCTTGTATATCCCTCAGATAAAGAAAATGTACCAATTTAGGTTCTTGTTTTCTTTATGTGCGTTTCAACATAAATGCCTGAGTATAAGAATGTTGTTCAAAGATCGGTGATTTGTAAAAACTTATTACCCAGTATTTTTATATCATTATAAGATGTTTTTTTTAGTATAAATATTGATCGGCGACGTCGCTGATCGCATTTCGTACAAAACCTTAAAAATATTCCAATTGAATTATATTATACTACTTCTACTTTCCCTTATCAGCACGCAAGGGGGCATGGGGCACTGCATCAGTACACCAAGTGCAGTGTATCTAGATTTTTTTTATTACATGAAGGTAAGATGATCAGTCTTACGCTTCAGAATCAGTCTAAAGTATCACACATGAAATGATAATGTGTAAATCACATGTAAATAAATATTTCATTTTGACCGCTTACGGGAATCGAACCCGCGACCTCATGCACGGTATTTCACTTATTAATTATCCCATAAACAAACGGACTACGCTCATGGATTTCAAAAAATAAATAAAAATAATTATATTTATTTAATACTATATATATATGACGGTTCGAATCCCCACTTCGACACGACTCGATTCCTATTTTCAAGCACAAGCCGCTTAGGCTTTATTGAAAAATAGTATTTACAAATTGAAATATGTGCAAATATCATAAGATTGCATAGATTTTCTTTTTAATTAAAAAAATATATTTTTTTCATGTACATTACACTTAATTTTTTCCTTCTACTACTACTACTTTCCCTTATCCGCACCCATAGGGCAGTGCATTGGTACACCAAGTGCAGTGTATCTTGATCATTTTTATTACATGAAGGCAAGATGATCAGTCTTACGCATCAGTACCAGTCCAAGGTATCACACATGAAATATTAATATGAAAATCTCATATCCTAACATTATACATTTTTCAATTTAGCTATAATATAATACACTAATATTTTTCACATTTAATCTTAAATATTATATATTTAGGAATTTTTTGTTTTATTTTTCTGCCATCACAGAAAAATTCAGTGTACAAGCCTATTGTACCTCCTGGCCTGTCCAGCTTGTAAAACAATGTTATAACATAAAATGCAAAACAAGTGTCCGGGCACCTTCTTTGACTTGATTCGTTTCTGATGCCATTGCGTCACGTCCGCGGCCGAGTGGGGGTCGCCGAGTTAGGGGCGCCGAGCGGCGGCAGTGGAGCAGGGGGCCGGCATGCGGCATTATGGGAGAGGGTACTTAGGCCCGCGTCACGTCCTGGCGCAGGCGGCCACGGGTCTACAGATATTGCTATACTTGTTACTTGTATTCCTTCTGTGCTATTTTTAGGAGAGAGAAAAGAAAATGTTGGTGGTTGTTGTAATACATGCCACAATCATTATTTCTTAATATTCTTCATCTGATGGTCATGTTACTCATTAAGAGCATACTCCAACGCGTGACTCGCGGTGACTTCCCATACAAACGTATCCTCGATTTTCTCCTTGGATTTTAACATTAGAGCAATGATTTTAACACAAACGTTATACATCGACCAGATGCATGTTTGCATTGTCTAATTTTTTATATTAATTTTTTAATGGAAATAAAAATATTATTTAAAAACTAAGACGATACAAACACGCATCAGTAGCTCAATCACAGATATTTATCGACGTAGTTAAAAACGTGCTAATCCCGTGCTAACGCTAACGATTTGAGCGATCACAATGACATACCGTTCAATACCGCGATCGCCGAGCCGAACATTGACGAACTGAGCCGAGCGGAGCCGATCTACGCCATATCGCGGCCGTACGTCAAACGTCAAATCATCGCGCTTGTCGGATTTTTTATTATGTCGACTGCTTTTCTCAATATTTGGCTAGCCGAAAACCGGCTAAATTTTTTTTTTTTTTTTTTTTTTTTTTAATATTTTATTTTAAAGTAAACATGTTTTTATAAACAATACATAAAATGTATTTATTGTTCCCGCAAAGCCGGGGCTTGTCTGCGGGTTACATTACATTTTAATACTTTTTTTTTTCTTCTTATTTTATTACACAAATTATCTAACATTATAAGTATATTCTTATTTTAAGTAGGTAGTGTTGCAACAAATCACTGTGTGCCCTTTAAGAGGGTCTTAAGGTTTTTTTTTAAATTTAATATAATTTTTTTTCTTCATAAATACTTTTTGGGAGCCGATTAAATAGATCTGGAATAACACACGCCAATGTTCTTTTCCCGTAATAGTTTACCTGCCGAGGCTACCTCAGCCGCTGTGCCGAAACTAATCGTGTCTCAATCGGGTGTGATATTTTATTTTTGTGCCCCATCGTCAAGGAAATGATCTGTCATTATTTTATATTTGCATAGATTTTCCACAGATAAGACGTTTGACATGGTTATATAATATATTGAGATTTTCTTTTGCGTCTTTCTTTATATATATTTTGGAACTATGCATTTTATTATTCTGACTTGCAAGTTTAAGATCCTGTCCATATAAGATTTAAAAGTAAGGCCCCATATTCTTAGTCCATAAGTAATAATCGGCTCGACCAACCCCATGTAAACCAGTCTTAGCACTGTGTATGGCAGGTATGATTTTAGATGGTACATATTCAAGAGGCATACCCTTAGCTTATTACATACCGTCTTAACTTGCTCCTCCCAGTTGAATACGGAATCTATAATAATACCCCAGTACTTGTACTTTTGCACAACATTTATTTTTGCGCAAAACACAGTCTCGTAGAGCTTCATGAAAACATTCGTATGTGTGTGCATATATTGTTGTTTCTTCCCTGTGTCTTTTTATATGGGGAGGTGATGTTTATCATTTTTGTTTTCTCCATGTTGATTACTAAGCCGTAGTCGTGTGACCATTTTATCACTTGGTTAAAGTCAGATTGCAGTTTCTGCTGTGCTTCAATTTGTGAGTCACCGATTGATACTATAGCTGTATCATCTGCAAATTGGTAGCAGATTGTTTGTGTTGTGACTTTAGCCATGGAATTGCAGTAAAGCAAGTATTCTAAGGGTCCAATGACCGATCCCTGTGCCACTCCCGTATTTATTCTTGTTTTTTTGCTGTAAGTGTCTTTTATTTTGACTGTTATGTGTCGATTTTGTAGGTAATTAGATAGCAGTTGTTTTGTATTTTCCTCTGATCCCTGCGTCATCCAAGCATTCTTCAAGGCGATGATGGTCCAGGGTGTCAAAGGCTTTTGCATAGTCCACAAAATATAACTATCACGTGTTTCTTGTTGTTTAACGCCTGGTTTATGGTATTTTGCAAAATCAGTCAAGAGCTGCGTTGTGTTTTTTCCTTTTTTGGAATCCGTATTGTTGGGTGTTTATGATTGCATTCTTGTCAAGATATTTAGTTATTTTTTGGACCAGGTATGTTTCAATATTTTATTTATGCATGTTAAAATAGATATGGGCCTGTAGTTATAGTATTCTTTGTGCGAGTTTCCTTTGTAAATGGGCCTTATTATTGATATTTTTAGACTGTCAGGGTACATACCCTTAGAAATACACATGTTTAATATTTTACATAGCGTAGCGCTTATGTTATCTTTCACAAACTTGACATCCCTTACTCTAATACAATCTATATTATAATAATGATTGAATTAATATATGTGCGAATAAGATATATCTCGGGAAATGGCTCGCGACTAGTATGCGCTCGTTTAATAATCCCGATCGATAACTTTTAACGCGTGTTCCATTGTGATCGCGAAAACGTTAACGGGTAAGAAATCGTTATCACGTCGCTTATTACCGAGTCGCTAGTGATCTGTGATCGAGCAACTGGTCGATATCTAAAATGTGTGAAAAAAAAATTTGCTCTAATGTTAAATTCCAGGGAGAAAATCGAGGAATACGTTTGTATGGGAAGGGGCGGTGAGTCAAGTGGTGATACTTATAATATTCTTCCTCAGATGGCCGTATAACTCAGCTTTAACCTTCTTGACGATGATGTTCCACTATTTTCGAACTTTTTCTGCTCCCAGCAACCCTTTTCGCCCAGCTTATTCAGATTAGCCAACACATTGTCTATGTAATGCTGTCTCGGCCTGCCCAGAGGTAACTCTAGCAGGTCGAGATGCGTCCAGGGTTTGCATTATTTTAATATTCTTTTACTAAACAACATTTTTAGTGTGTCCAAACACTTGTGGACAAAAACTGGATTTCACCCATTACGGGCTAATAATTACAATTAGACATCTCAACAGAGACGAGAAGTTTGGAAGGAATTATGGATAAATTAGGCGTTTACAGGGCTTATGACCTGTCATTGGCTGGGTTAAGTGGCCACTTGGTGTATTACAACATTCCCCATTTAACCTAGTATTTGATATCCATAACTGCCAATATACAGTAAAATGGCGCAACGCCTCACAAGTGACCACTCTCTGTCATCCATTGGGGAAATTGCTAAGCATTTTAGCAGAAACCTTTATGATTTGCAGTGAGATTCTTACCGAATTATATCACCTACTAGGAAACGCCTGAAGAAATGGGGAATGTTGTAATACATCAAGTGGCCACTTAACCCAGCCAATGACAGGTCATAAGCCCTGTAAACGCCTGATTATCTTTAATCCCTTCCAAATTTCTCGTCTCTGTTGAGATGTCAAATTGTTCTTTTATTAATTTTAAAGACATTTAAATATTTGTTTTTGACCATTGCCCCATTATTTTATTTTTTTTCTGAATGAATTTTTTTACTAATTAACAAATGTGTTTCAACTTTCAAATTCGCTTTAGTACAAGTGGTGTATTTTGTTTCGCAGTGCAGATAAATTGTACAATGGTAGCAATAATGTTTGCTTTATTTTATTAAGAATAATTTCCAATTACCTTACATAATGAAAAACAAATTACTGTAATTCCTTTGTCGTTACTTTAATCACCCTTACGTGTATTTACTCCGGGCGTAATTCTCACCCCCTCCCTTCCATCAGCGTAAATTCAAAGACAGAAATAAACAATGTCCCGTGTTCGGTATAATTCTCCGCCTCACAAAGTTCTAGTGTATCATTACAGCATCCTCCTGTAGTTATCACCCGAGACACGCGAGAAATGTCTCAGAAAATTTTCGCAGTATCGTTTAAAATTTAATACCCTCCCCCGTGCGATGGTTAACGCTGCCGCGGCTCTATTCCGATAGCGCGAGTTATAAAAAAAGAAAAAAAAAGGTGACGAGTTAAAAAAGATAACAAAAGATGTTGACAAGTTAAAAAAGATAATTAACGTTGCATATGACTTAAGCCTAAGGTATATGTTGTGACTTTTTAAAATATATTATATCAAATATAAGTGCCAACAATCTGCCGTAAACTGTTTAGACCCACGAGACTTGAACCTGACTTAAGAAGACACACATGGAACCTGTCTAGGGTGAACCTGTGATGATGATAATCTATATTAGAAGCGTAATCTGCATTTATTTTATTTTATTTTATTTATTTCAGTTATTTAGAACATTACAGAAAAAATCCAATTCATTCTAAATACAATACAATAATAAATCATACATGACAATGGATAGTTATGTTAGTATAATGATATAACAACGTATAGAAATAAAAATTATAAGTTAGAAAGTGCTTTCCTAACGGAAGACCCACTGACGTAAAATATGTCGACATCCGAGGTGATGCGATTTAGTAGCAAGATTGCTCTACCAACAGGCATAACCATTGACAGGTTGGTACTGCATATTGGCAGGTAAAACAATCGAAGATAGTTATCAGGTACGAACAGACCTACATCCATCAGAATTTCTGAGTTATGTATGCGACCACCAATCACCTAAAAGAAGTGAACACCCAAATGGACGTCCCTCCTCCTCCATAATGACTGATAGCCTAGCATCCCTAGTAAAAATTCGGTTGGGAAGAGCCAAGGATATTATCCATATTCCTTTAGGTACAAATAGTGCATTATTTATGCGTGCAGAGCCCAACGAGATGAACTGACTTGGTGACTAAGTCGACGGGCCTATCTCTCCAGTAGCTCAATCACAGATAACTATCGACGTAGTTAAAAAGTGCTAACCACGTGCTAACGCTAACGATGTGACCGATCACAATGACATTCGTTCCATACACGTTCGC
>JAGVSP010004232.1:0-29517 GCA_022494985.1 Micrasema minimum
TGAGTAAAGTGTGCTGTGCCTCTCATGTTGTGTCCCGCCGCGCCAGTTCGGACGTGGTGTTACCAGGGTATTCCAGGATTACTTCGCCCTTCCTGGTGGTCCTTCATCTTCATATCCCGCCTTGAGTCCAGCTCAGCACCTGTAAGTCCTCTTCCATTTTCCGATCCTCCGTTCGGACGAAGTACCAGAGAGTCTCATCGTGGCGGACCCACGCATTATAGCAGAACATACTCCAAACAATTCTACGCATGCGTGTAGTGGTTTAAGAACAGGAAGGAGATGGTTTAAAAATGAAAATTGGATGGTAAAATTTAAGCCTCATTTTTTGGATTTTTGGCTTCAAAGTAGAGTAGAATCTCTCAAGGTCTATGCATTCCACAAGACATAAAAGATCAACATTTTTGGAGAAGCAAATTCGTCAAATAAGTAAGGTTAGAGGTGTTTGATAAACGATTTGACAGTTCGGCGAGAAATGGGCGTCTAGTGACGTTTGGGTTTACGACCGTAATTGCAGCCCAGCAGAGCCCTACAGATAAAAATATTTTCAAATATGTTTTCTCTATGCTTATAAGAAAATCAGTCGCTGAAGTGTAATAGCCATCATTATTCTTTGATTTTTGTACTTTCAACATCATCTAAATTGTATTTAGAAGAAAATGTAAAATTTTAGTTCTTTCTTTCCTGTGGCTACGTCCAGTTGAAGGACAACGCCTTCTTCTGAAACAGCTTCCTCCACTGTCTTCTGTCCTGGCAGGCAGATGTTAGTATGATGTTTAGTTAATAAACGCAAATTAATTGTAATTTTTGTATGTCTTTGTTAAGTATTTATATCTAGTAAGTTTTCAGTTATTTCACATTTCAGTTCTTTGTTTTCTTTCACAGTGGAATAAAAGAAAAGAACTTCTTCCTCCATTATGATTTCCCGCCGTTTGCCACGAAAGAAGTGGGAGGGTGGGGGGCTCCCGGCAGGAGAGAGACGGGTCACGGAGCTCTAGCGGAAAAGGGGCTCATTCCAATTATTCCTAAAGATTATGACTTTACAATACGGCTTACTTCCGAAGTTATGGAATCTAATGGTGCGATTTGAGACGATGAAAGATTAATTTTAAAATAATTTTTTACTCAAATTCTATTTACTAACATATATTTGCTTGACTCTGATGACCAAATTACTTTTAATCAATTTGTAGATTTTCATCAGCATGTTTTTATTGCTTTTGGAGGCTTGTTAATGTACATAACTATAAAATTTTGCCATTTAATTGTGAACTAGACTTGTTTGTTAGTAGGGTAACTTTATTAATAGATTTGATGAGAGTTTTATTAATTCTTTGTATATATTAATAATGTTTTGTTTTGGTATTAACACATGTAATATTGTAATCTTGAATTGATTAAAGGTTCCAGTTCAATGGCGAGTGTGTGTGGCGGAAGCATGGCACTAATGGACGCCGGTGTTCCCATATCTGACCCTGCGGCCGGTGTAGCCATAGGTCTAGTCACTAAATACTCCAACGATGATACAAAACACATATTTCTACCATGTCCTTTTATACACCTTTTTCTTATGTTCTTTTGTATTGTTTTGAGCTTTTACAGCACATTTTGTTGACTGTATTCATTTGTATTCTTGTTTTGTATGTTTGTGTGCATTAACAAAGAAAAAAAAAAAAGATAATTTCGATATGGAGACACTGAGGGATCGTAAGGGTGGCAGCATCATGTTTTTTTTTTGACTTGATCGATGCTGTCGCCCTCTTGACTTAACTTCACTTAGAAACTTTGGCCCTGCAATTTGCTTATGCATTTGCAACAGCAAAAATTTAAAGTCCTGCATAAAATAGCGTGACTGAAAGAGAGTCCCCAAGGACTCTATAACAGTCGCGGGTGGAGGTGGGATCGATCCCTCAGTGTCTGATATTAATAAAATATTCTTATACTGTCATATCGGACCATCTCTGGAGAAAATAGAGAATCTTTGGCGATTTAGTTTTGATTTGTCAGCACTTTAGATCAGGACAGAGATCATCAATAATATACATATATATATCGACGCTTCCTACGTATAATATCGTAACCCACAAATCGTCGATTTTGAGTTTTTGGTGGATTTCGTCTGTATTTAACTACATCTTTGATTCTACCAAAACAAAAAAATTATTTTGCCAATAATAAGGGCTTTTTTGGGGCGTATTTTGTCGTATCTACAACCAATGCATAAGAACGAAAATATTTTCAAATGCTCCTCCTGTAAAATCGCATTTTGTGGGTTACGATATTATACGAAGGAGGCGTCGATATATCTACATCTATGTACGATCGATATATTGGTGATCTTTGCCCAGAACTACGGGATGTGGACCTGACTTGGTAAGACGTTTGAGAGTGAGCAGCTGATCTTTTAGCTTGGAGGCAGTTTGTGGAATCCATATGGTCCTTATAGGGAGGTGAAATAGGATGAGAAAATAAAAGATTGATGGGGGTGTTACTTTTTATTATTAATCATCATCATAAGCTGATTATTTATAGTTGAAATTGATTAAAAATTGTTGAAATATTTTATTTTAGGGAATAGAAGATTACATGGGTGACATGGATTTCAAAATAGCAGGAACAAAGAAAGGAATTAGTACATTGCAGGCTGATATTAAAATACCCGGAATGCCTTTAAAGATAATTATGGAAGCTATTCAAAAAGGATGTGATGCTAAATCTAAAATAATTGATACAATGAATGAATGTATAAGTGCGCCAAGGTAAAAAAAATCTTATTGAAAAGTCATTAGATGTTTGATTTATGAAAAACATTCTATTTACTCTAAAGCCCACTTTATAGGGCACAGTTTACTGAGCAGTTTCTTGTTCAGAAAACTACACACTTTCTTGTACCGTTTTCTGACCAATAAAAACTGCGGTGTGAATTTTATCTTTACACGGCACAGTTTACTGTCTGTAGGCATGCGCAGAACGCGACGTCGAATCATAGAATACACAGTGGACTGCCATAAATTTTGCCATAGTAATAATCTCTATCGTCGTCTTGTTTATCGATTTTTTGCAGATCTATCGATTTTGTGGAGATTTATCAAATCTACTGAAAATGTAAAACCGATTTACCGATTTTGGAGTCATTTTAATTTTAAAGCATTTATTTTATGCAATTATAAGCGTAGATAAATTCAACATATTATTATGAATAACTTTAGGAACTTCTACCGATTTTACAATTTGGCAACATTACTCATCTGTCAAATAGTAATTATTCGATATTTTGAATTTTGATCTAGGATTTCGGTTCATATTATTTATTATATTATATTCATATTCGCCATAGTAAAAGTTTATCAAAGTTTATTTGTAATATTTCCGATACTATTGAATATTATACGTATTATACTGTCGTAATCGCTGCGGGTGATGCGCGCGCCAAAACTGTGTGAAAAAATGTGTGGAATTAGAGTACAGTGAGAATCTGACACTAGCACACAGTTTTTCATCCAGTTTTAGCTTTATACGGGACGGTTTTCAGACTGCACAGGAAACTGTGTAGTAAACTGTCCCGTATGTAGTGGGCTTAATTCACCAGATTGTCATTTTAATAATTTTAGGTATTTTCCAAAGTTTGATTATCATGGAAGAAATTAAGTTGAATTTAAGGAATTATAATATATTGCAGCAGCTTACGGTCATTTATTGATTTTAATTCGGTTGTTTTTATGTTTTAGAAAAAAACCGAAAGACAACATGCCTGTGGTGGAGAAATTAGAAGTAGAAGTTCACAAAAGATCTAAATTATTGGGTTTGGGAGGAGGAAACTTGAAGAAATTACTTGTATTGACTGGAGTTCAGGTATTCTATATTATTACAATTCACATCTTAACAGAGGCGAGAGCTTTGGAAGGGAATATGGATATCTAGGCGTTTACAGGGCTTATGACCTGCCATTGGCTGTGTTAAGTAGCCACTTGACGTATTAAAACATTCCCTATTCTACCTAAAATTCTGTTAATTCATCATCCAAATTTAAAAAAAAAGATTTATCTCGAATGCATTGATATTACAGGAGACGACTTTAAGGGATCAAAATTAATAACACTGCTCGATGAATAGACATTTTATTGTAAAATAATTTGGAAACTTGTAAAATTCTGTACTACTCATATTTTTTCATTTTTTTAAAGCTAGATTTTCCCTTAATGTCAATGTGTAATATTATGCCTAAAAATCAACTAATTCAATATACACCTTTTTGAAAGATGGATGACAAATTATCAGAAGTTGTATGTATACAGAACTTTTTTAAACGAATTATTTGAAATATTCTGAATTTTTTATTCCATATTTTTGTGATTTTTATTTTGGTGACCATCACACACTTTTTCCACAGGTATCACAGGTGGACGACACAACATTCAGCGTGTTCGCACCGTCGCAGCAGGCGATGGACGAGGCGCGGGAGATGATCTCCGGCTGGCTAGCCCAGGAGCGGGAGCCTGTTCTGGAGTTCGGCGCCATCTACACAGCCAGGATCGTGGAGCTGCGAGAGTCGGGCGTCATGGTCACCCTGTACCCCAACATGACGCCAGCGCTGCTGCACAATACGCAGCTGGACCAACGGAAGGTGAGTGCCACATTCTTGTATAATCATTTCTGTATGCGATGGTCCCGTTTTCAAAAAAACTGTCGAAGGTTTGTATTCCACTGCTTACGTCAGAGCTATGGGATGTGAGTATGTACAGGTACATAAATATATTGATCTAAAGCTCATGTTAAGAGAGGGAGTTTGTTTTACATTTTTTACAATTTAGATTTCCTAAACACATATCTGGAAACGATACATTAAATAAGAAAACATAGATATCAGCTGTATGGAGTTCAGGATTGAGTGAGTCTCATGTGTACCTACATAATAATATCAGGTTGCAGTTTAATTCCCGATAATTTTTTAATTCATCCACAGATGTCACCCCAAGTATGAAAAATTCTTCGGCTTACTGTTATCTATATAAATAATTAAATGATGCTATCTGACAGGGCCCAAATTTTATTTCACATTTCCTACCAAGAAGCCCGGAGTTTTGTATATTTGTCTTACATTTTTTAGTTTAATATTTTCAGTGCTTAAAATTGTGACGATGTAGATAAGCCAATAAATAAGTAATCGGGTCACGGTATCAATTTGTTATGTCAATACAAAAAACATACGATTACTTACTATATTCATGAAGTTTTCACCTATTTTATCTTAGTTTTAGCATTTTTAAAACCCTAAAATATGGGCACATAAAATATGGATTTTTCGTAAAGAAAAAGGGTTATTTTGTCATTACAAAAAAAGAGTGCATTTTTGTGCATAAACAAATATAAAAAAACGTGGTCTTACTAGATTAGGATACAATTTTAGATGGACCTTCAGTAAAATTATTTTGTAAATCTAAAAAACATCTCCAACATACAAAACATCAATTTTTTTTTAAATCTCTCAGTAAATTGCATTCTTGAAATAAAGAAACCTTCAGAGTCACATCCAAACAATCGTGAACGTATATCCTGAACTCGAGTAACAAAATAAACACACAAGAGCGCAGCATTTTGTTTGCTTTAAAAATTGCCGTTGCAAACATGAAGCGACTCCTTGTTTGAGTTTATTTTGTGAAAATTCAATTGCCCCGCATCTTCTGTTTCCATGCTGCGGGGAGCTTAATCACCGACTGTGCCTTGTTTATCTTCCAATTTATTTATTTTTCAAACATAGATGCTTTATAATCCGTAACAATAATGCCATTAAAATTTATTTGGTTGTAACGTTATTTTTAGTGATCGTCAAATAATAGCAAATTTTCGCGAATGTTTCATATTTTACCAAAACGGTGTCGATTTTCGACCTCAATGAGATTTAAAAATTACGTAAGTATATGGTACCTACTTAGATACAATATTAACATTCCACACTGCTACTTTCCCTTATCCGCACCTAATGGTGCATAGGGCACTGCATTTGCATATTAAGTGCTGTTGATAATTATTACACGAAGACAAGATGACCAGTCTTACGCTTCAGAACCGGTTCAACATACGTAATATTTTTATGTGAAAATAGCATTGGAATAAATATTTCATATTAACCGCATCCAGGGGAGTAAAAAAGGGAAATCGAACCAGCAAACTCATGGTAGGTAACGCAATTTGATAATCATTACACCACTGTGTCTTACACCACACACACTTGTGAAATTTATGATAAAAACGGCGTGGAACTTTACTATGGCAAATTCTCCTTTGTAAAGGTTAAACAACGTAGAGACCTTAAAAGCCTATCATTTTGAAAATTCAAAGGATAAACATAGCCTTCTAGCTGTTATTGTAACTTTAACTATCTATTTGTTTAAAAAAACTATTCGTAGGGCCGGTTGCACCACGAAAAGATAAAGTTAATAGCAGTTCCATTTGCCACAAATTTTGACATAAAAGGAACTATTATTTGAATTTAGCCCTGATTTTAACTTAGAGACTCATTTTATAACAAGGGTATCATATATTTTTAAGAATTTTATCCGTAAATTCAGTATCATTCGCCTATATAGAAACATTCCCGTAACCCTTAGTAGAAAATCGTTTGCATCGTAAATAAATCGGGAAAATTATTTAGTGTATTTTACCCGGGAAATTCGATATTTTCTCTTTGCTTAATCACAAGAGCCTAAATAAACACTAAGAAAAAAAATCTGTGTAATGAAAACGAAGTGTAATAACGTTTGACAGCATGTTTTGTAAAAATATTTGTTTTGAAGAATTTTAATATCTATCCTTTTTCCTTTTTATTGTGTTTCGGATGTAAGTAAATGGAAATGGTCGATTTTTATGACGCGACCCTAACCCATTGTCTTCAATACATCTACATCTAGACATCAGGGACCTTATACTCGAGTCGTTCGACTTCAAGATTGTGTGATCAAAATAATGACCAATACGGAGAATTTTAACGTATTTATAATGTAATAATGCCAAAGGATTTGATTAATAGTTGGTAATGTAATAACCGAGGGGGGGTTGGACTATAATAAAAATAATATGGAGGGAAAACAAACTGAGATGGACAAAGGGAAATGAATCATAACGACAGAGAAATTACCCGATAGTAAAAAAATATTTGATTGTCGGATAAATTGACAGTGTAAAAATGTATGTGGTGCCGTCAAACAAATTTAAAACATGTTTCAGTTAAATTTCGAACTACGGCTATCGGAGAAATCATTTATCTCTTTTCTGTCATATTTAACAGTATTGCATAGAAAGAGAGGCTTTGTGGCTTAATCGAGTTGGTAGATTTCATTGTAGCCGTAGAAATCACCTTTGCTGTACATCTATATACCGTATAGCAAAACTCGATGTACAAGCGGAAAACCAGTGAATCTACATCATATTTGGAGTCGATTTTGAGGAATATTTTTTTTTGATTTGACCCATAGTTTTCGAGAAAATTGATTAAGAAGAATTTTTTTTTCGATAAATTTTTGCTAATTGTTATCAAATATAATTTATTTAGTCAAATTAATACTTTTCATAAAGAAAACAAAATAAAAAAAAACGCATTTTAATTAGAATTCATGAAATTGTACATACCTAATCTGCGGTACATATGAAAGCTTTTGTTAGTAAAAAAAAAAAAAAAATTTAAACTCAGATTCAAGTCATATTACACAATCAACTCCAAATATGATGTAGATTCACCAGTTCTCGGGTTTGTACTACGAGTTTTGTTACACCATGTATAATAGTTGTAGGATACTTGGTATGGATATTTGAAACTAAGGAGTTCCAAAATGAACTAACAAAAAACGTACACTATTTATTTTCGTCTCTTTTCAAGATAAAAAAGACCCATACAAAATGGCCCTGGCCTGGAAATGTATTTCTTGTGTGGCTGTAAATAGTAAGTTTTACAAATTATGACGAAAATGCGTTGGTTAATTTCATGTCGCTATTAGTTCTTCAGTGTAAATTCGTCCCTAGGGTTTAAGCGGTGACAAAATCCCACAACAGTCCAGCAAAGGTCCCGCCGGGTGTAGAATTTCGGGGTTAATTGTCGTTTGGGTCGTAAATCTACCCCATGAAAATATTTGTGAAAATGTTTTTTTTTATTTCTCTGCAGAGAATCGAGAGGCATTTTCTCCCTTTTGTTTTTCTTCCCTAAACTTGCCTATTCCGTACGCTGTGTTATTATTGCCTTTTATATTACAACTATAAAAATATCAGGTGTTTCATTATACGTTATACTTCTTATATTTTCACCGAGCAGTAAAAAAAAAGTGTCTGTATTTAAATATAGATTAAGAAAATATATTTCAATTAATATAAAATAATTATTTATTTATAGGTAAACCAACAGTCAAATAATAATTATAATAAACATTAAAAGAAAACAGAGTAGACCAATTAGAGGTTTTCACAAGTAGTTTCAAAAATAGGTAAAAAAGAAAGAAAAATATTCTCATCATAAAATTACTACAAATAAATTATATGTACATAAAAGTGAGTTAAAAGTTAGAAAAGAAAGAAGAAAAAAAATGCTAACTCAACAAAATGTGACCAACAAAGTGTGATTTCACTCGGAAAGCAAACGCCGCACATCACCATGGTTATTCTCAAAAAAAACTATATTCAATGTTTTAGATATTTTATTAAAGTTATTGGAGGCTCGCCATATATACGAGTTCTTTGTATAGTTAGTATGTACCAGAGGGGTATAAAGAAGAGGGTTGTTACGAAGGGTTTTACGGGGAATATTTATGGAATTATTTATTATGTTTAAGGTTTTGCTATTTGTATAAACTAATAAGTGTTTATATTAGGACATACGTAAAAACCTAGGTATGTACTATTTTAAAGAACAAATAAATAAATAAATAATAAATATTATTTGGAGATATTTTGTTTCGCGATTGTATCATCTATATTCTTGCATAATTTTTTTTCTGCAAGAAACCCAGAACGGATCAAATCTCAACATGACCAAAAAACTAATTTCATTTCCTACCGTAAAAAATAGTTTGAAACTGTGTAGGTATGTACAGCAAGACCTGTTTTAACTTAAATAATGGTAGATATATACAACCTAACGATAATGGTATTTGTATTTATATTAAGTACCTACCTACTAATTTGGCTAACACAAAACCAATTCGCCAAAGTTAATCAGCCATTTCTCTTTATTACGCCCCTGCAAAGTATTATATAACGATTTGGCATTAATTTTTCCAGCCCATTAGGCTTTATGGTCCAGATAAGAATCCCATACTCAGTCCATTTTCATCATTTTCTCTGTATATTAATCTCTATGGTACAATCGGATATTGTTCGTTTTAATTTTCAACCACAAATATGCATAATTTTAATACTCGTGTATTGTACGCTGACTAATTATTTTATATTTAGAAAAGGATTTCATATCAAGCATTCGTATCGCGTAGGTAAATTATTATTAATATATTATCATAATAAAATCACAGTTGACGTAATAAATTTATTTTATGAACGTTAATAAAGTCATTACATAACGTAAAACCTCAGACTGAGCTTTGAATACTCGACGAAAATAATACTGTTTGTTAATGAAATGGAAAATTATTTCAGGTTTTTTTAATTAGCAACATTAATCAAATTGATTATATTAATTAAAAACAAGTAAAAATAACACACAATTATTTTTCATTTATGTTCTAACGAGTAAAAAACACAAACACGCCTAATAACTTACATAGTTTAAAAATACAATCTGTTTTCTTGGGGTTAATTGAATAAGCCAACACATATAATATTGATATACGTAATACCTCTAGAACCTGTAATATAAACTGGATGTAAAGCTCGTTAATGGGGTGAGTTGACCCTATCGGATAAAATGGCGTAAGTAATGCTTTCTCGTCAAAAGGTTCGCAATACAATACCTTCAATGGCGATCCAATCCTTTCATGGCTGCTTCTGTTTTCCTGGTATTATTTCCATATTTTTCACTAAAAGCAATGCTTCATCGATATCTTTGAATGCGGATGATTGAAATCTAAAGGAGTATTTTTTTCTTCAGAGGATTGGAAAACACAGTGAAAATTACTCGAGTCATTTATTCCGATATTTTTTTCTTTCTAGTTTTTATCTTTAATAAAAATACTCGTTGTTCAAGTTTGTAAACAGACAATATCAAGATCAAGATGATTCTGGGTTGACATAATTTGTCAGGCAACTAATGAATCTGTCTTGTTATGTTATGTTTTATTATTCTCTTAATATTTCATCCTAAGCCTGCTGTGTTTTTGGAAAATGTTTTTGCTTCCCATCTTTTTCATATGTAATTATTCCTTGTGAATATGTTCAAATTTATAATAATAAAGCATCGGTAATTAAAAATCCGCATCATTATCTCATTTAAATAAAATCGCTCAACATGTTTTACAAAATTGAGGTATTTTCCCTGGGTCTTTAGCACCAAATAAATTAAATAATGTACCTACTCCCGTCATGGGAAAAAAAATCCGTCAATAATAATAATAATAAAAAATACTTCACCCTGAAGATGGCGACTGCAACGGGTGGCCGAAACGTCGAGAAGACAAAAAACACAACACGGATAATCCCAAGAAACAAAGCAAATAGAAAAAAAAACGTATTTGTATTTAGACATACCTGTTCAAAATGTTGTAATTTATATTTTCTTTCTTGGTAAACTAGTAGATAATTAGCGTGGAATGTGATAAATAATTTGTATTACAATGAAAGCCCCACCCTTTCCCTAGACTGTTTTAAAGACTATTGAGTCTTTTTTCAGTCCAGCCAACTCTACCGATTTTTTCAACAAGCTAAACCGCGATTTTAAGATTGTTAGTGTGATAAAAATACGGATGAATTTACGATTATGTACGCGAACAAATGCTTTCATTGTACCCCTACCACCGTCTCGGCTTATGTATTATAATTGTCATTGTTTCCATCACCCAAACCAACCAGAGTCGGCCCAAATTAACAGTGGTAGGGATGTTAGTTTCTACCCGGATCATTATTTATTAGTAATTACAACCACCCGTGTGGAGACCGGTACCCCGCCCCGCCAGGCCCCTCATCACAGACATCCACCCGTGCATCCGCGGTCAGGGTCTCAATGGGGGGGATTAGGGTCTAGGGATCTGTCTCCTCCCCTCTTTTCCCTAAATAATTTGTATTATTTGCTCTATCTAAAGATCTAACCAAACACTAATTCTCACCTAAAAAAAAAAAAATATTTTAATTTTAAGTAATTCAGTAGACGCCACACTTCGTGTGTATGTAGGTCCCCTCTGTACACCAAATGTGAGTTATGTGATTTTAATTTGCTTAAAATCTGGTCGATCATCAGTCTACTTCGTTAAAGCTTCGTTTTATGTATTTTTGTAACTTGCGTGTTACAAATTTCCTTGTGTTCACTATCGCTAACACGATTCCACGACTTGTCAATATACAAAAGCTTATGTAACATTACCCCACAAAATTATAGGTAATATAAATCATATGAATGAACTATTCCGTGTTAAGAAAGCCGAGAGTCACATTAAAACTAGGGAAAAAATGAGAATCGTGCCTATAAGATAGTCAAACAATTTTTTATGTGTTCCGTAACACTATTGTAGGATATTTGTGTTTTTTTCTAGATATTTAAGATAGTTACGGCACGAATCATTACCCTTAAGTAACCCTGCTATTATACGACTTGTATTTTTAGCTTGGCCTCGTTTACGAATTAATACAAATACTTGAAGGTACATCATTCCTTTTTTGCATACCTAGCTATCAATTGAATTCTTTTCCGTGTAAAATAACAATCACCTACAGTGGCGCACTTAGCATTTAATCATAGGGAGAATCGAATCTGAAAATTATCTAGCATAAAAAACTAGTTTACGGTATTTTTTGGTGTTTGCTATAAAACATTTTTATCTTCTTTTTCACATAGTAAAAATATCAATCGATGATCAATAAAACTTTTATAGAAAAATGTATGGCTTCTTTTTCAATTTTCGCAATTGATTTTCCTTGCAAGAAACCCGCTCGCATAGCGCGAACGTAAATTGCGCGCCTCTCGATTAAAGCTTAGACTATTATGTTCTTTGCGTAACTATTTTTAATTTTATATCCGAAAGAAAAGTAATGCTTTTGGCTGCTGGATTACAATTGCCTAATACTTCTTTAAATATCTGATTTGAAAGATGTCCCAAACTGTTTTATAATATCTCTAATGGTTTTTTCATCTCGCCACCGATAAGGAAGACACTTGATTCGATTTCGCATAATATGAGTTTTCCTTAGACAAGAAAAACGACGGAAATTTCGTTAGCTTCGGGAAATTGCCTTCAAATAAAATTATTTCGTGGGTTCCGCTGTTTTCGTATAATTTCATAAATGGATCTACATACATATTAAATTTTACATATACTTTTTACTTACTTTAACACTTCGAGACTTTTTTATAAGGTTTTGTAAAAGTTTGATTGTTTTATCTATTTAAAGTGTTAAATTCTCAGCGTACTACTCGAGGTTGTTTCAAAACTAAACGAAAAACGGTACCAAGGTATCCCGAGGGATATTATATAATAAAAGAAGAAAACAAAGTTTTTTACGCGTTTTTGTTAAGCAAAAACACAGTTATTTACAACTACTAAATTTACGTAATAATTTTATAAATTGATTTCACAAAACTATACAATTTCTAAAACTATTCAATTTATCGTTTTAAAAATATTAAACTAAAGTTTTTGTAAAATAAATCTTTTTTTTTTACGCCAACCTTTTACGATTGTTAGACGTTTTAAATATTCCTTAACAAAAATTTAAAAAAATTCAACCTGAAAAACTGAGAGCGAAGAAAATTTTCTTGATGTAATTTAGTACGAAATTTTGAATTTGGTGATCTTTATGCTGTATATATAAATAATATAAATCATTGTATACAGGTAACAAGATAAAAGCGGGGACGTAGAAGAAGATGTACTAAAAAAACTAATTTACAAAGTAAATGAAATGAGTTACTTTTGATATTCATTCAAAAAAATACTTTTTGCTAATTACTAATCACACATCTTGTAAATTCTGCCATAAGATGTTTTTTATGTTTTGTTTGAAAGGGGCGCAGGCCTTTATGGCGCTTAGCTTTACAAAGCAAACATTTGAGTTCTTTTTTGATCCAACAACGGATATTGAGTTGCATAAAGTAGCGATAAGTGTGTATGTATTGCATGTTATCTATCCGCATTGTTAGCATTCTTGTATATTCGCTTCCCACTCCTGGAGGGATCTAGTACCATCACAACAGGGACAGTGACAGTGCTGTCTGTCTAGGCGAAATGGGGGAACATCAAGTGGCCACTTAACCCAACCAATGACAGGTCATAGTTCCTGTAAACGCCTAGATATCCATATTCCCTTCCAAACTTTTCGTCTCTGTTGAGATGTCAAAATTTTTATAAATGCATTAATCAGTAATCAATAATTAAATAATCAACCGAGATATTTTGTAGTCTCGTTTCGTTATAATTTAACGCCAGTTCCAACAGTAATTATTGGCACTTTGTCACCCTTCAGAGGATACAGAAATACAAAAATTTATATCGCGTTGCGCTATTCCAGGGCGGAATTTCCCTTCCGCGAAAATATTTCCCTTTTTCGTCAAAAAGTTATCAAGATTTAAAAATCTTCCTCTTCAGGGACCCTGTGTGGACTAAAAGTCGTATGCGACAATTTGGAATGGCGAGTGATCTATGGTGCAAAATCACTCTTTATTCCAAAGTGTCGCATACGACTTTCAGTCCAGCATAGGGTCCCAGCACTTTAAAGTGTTTTGGAGGCTAATATTACACGTAAGGATTTTTTTTCTTTTTTTATGATGTGTATTCGTTTATCAGCTGCCCGGTATAGCTTTATTTATATTACTCTCTGCAGCTATACGACGAGCTTCTTTTAAAAAATGTTTTGGTGAAAAGTCAAAGTGGTACTCTAATACGTCGATATGGTTTAAGTGATTTAATATAATATTTCATTATTGCTATCTCAACAGAAAAGCTCTGCTTTTTTAAAAATTATTATCTAGGCATTAGCTGGGTTATGTGGCCACTTGACGTATTACAACATTCCCCATTCATTCGACCATTATTTGAAAATCATGTATATTCAATTTTTAAAACTTTGCTATATATTAAAATTGCCTTCGTCATTGCAATATCGCATAGCTATAGCCCTCTGTTGAAAAAATTGCTTTTTATTTTTGCGTGTAACTGGTTGTGTAAGATTCGGAACTGAGTTTAATTACTTACTAGAAGACGCCTGAAGACGTCTCTTCAATTTATTTTTGCGTGTATTTTTACCAGTAAATATTTAAAATTTTGAATATCTAATTAAACTCAGTTCGAGTCTTACTTACAACCAATAAGGAAGATTGCTTAAATGCTTAGCAATTTTCGTATCCATTTTCATTCATATCCAGAGCTTCTCTGTTAAGATATCAATAATAATTTATATTAACCCAACATGGGATTATAATCCAGTAATTTGTCTACATTCAAAATGTTGATTTAATATATGTATATTTTTATATTTTATCTGTTGTGCTTGATAGTGAATAGGGCACTGCACTTCTTCAATAATCCAATAAAATTCTAAAATTACTTAGATAGTAAATAATACACTGAATATTGCGTTTTAAACTAGAGTATCGAATATCGAATTTTTGAGATCTCTAATAATTTATTTTATGCCGCTTTTATTCATTACTGAGGATTTCTAGGAATTAAAACGAACTCATAATTATTATTGATATCCCAACAGAGACAGAGAAACTCTGGAAGCGAATGTGGGTTATCTAGGCGTTTACAGGGCTTATGACCTGTCATTGGCTGGGTTAAGTGGCCACTGTACTACAACATTCCCCATTCTGCCCATCATCTGATAACTGATATGACAAAATTTTGGAACTGATATATATTGAACTCGTCTACGTCGTTACGCATTACCGAAATTTTCTATGCTGGTGTCATCTGTTGAGAAGATTGTTAAGCATTTTTAGCAATCATCTTTATAAGTGTAGTTAAGGCTCTACCGAGCTTTATTAACTAGAAGACGCCTGAAGATGTCTTTCCAATTTTTTGTTTGCTTTATATTTTATCGCAGTTCCAATTTTTGTCATATATGTTTATCAGATGATGGGCGGAATGGGGAATGTTGTAGTGCATCAAGTGGCCACTTAACCCAGCCAATGACAGGTCATAAGCCCTGTAAACGCCTAGATAACCCACATTCGCTTCCAGATTTTCTCTGTCTCTGTTGGGATATCAATAATATCTGCATGGGTATAATCCAGTAATTTGTCTACAAGTATTTGTATACATTCAAAATTTTGTTAAAAAGAACTCATAATTAATTATTTATTTTTCTTTCTTCCGTGTAAACTACCGAAATATTAAAATATTGAAAAAATGAATGGAAATATCTCAGGAATTTTGAGAATAAATTAAACAAGATATTATTTACTACTAGTAGTAAACAAGTTACGAATTGCTGGATCATTATTATTTTATAAACACCAGCTTTGATGAAATATTTTTGAAGTTAGACGGAAGGTTACCCTACCATTTTCTCATTACCAGCTTTCATCAAAGGAAATTTGTTCAAGGGGACACTTGGCCAATATGAAATAACATTGAAAAACACCTTTTTACTTTATTTCGTGTTTTATTTTTGCGAACACGAAATGGCCCCGAATAGCGTTTTTACTAAATCCGGAGACTTTGCCTAAAACCCGTATGATTGGACACACTCAAGTATACGACTTACCTACCATAAACTTGTGTAGATTGGAGATTTTACCGGAAAACACATTTTGGAGAAAATACAAATTTTAAACCCTTACACACCCTTAGAATAAGAAAAGTACGTTACTAGTATTATTATTATGACTAAAGATTGCATACATAGCGCTGTTTTAGTATAAAAATGTCATATATGTGAGCTTTGAATACCTACTGAATCAAAATTTTTAAACATGTGGGAACCATTCGTCCAAAGTGCAAATATAATTCAGCTGCGTCAGGTATTACTACACGAGTAGGTAATTCCTAGAAAATCATCAGCTGACGCTGCAATTCACACGGGCAGTATGGCTTTGCACACGAATGTTTATCCCCACCATACAACTCTAATAACAAAGGACTGCTGTCCTATAAATACCCGTACCGAGAGTCAGAACAGCAGTGCAACACGACCATCTTATACCATCTACGCAGTTACTCTCTTCAGTCGGAGAATCGCCAGTCCACGTCAGCAGCCAAGATGTAGCGTCTTGCCTGACGTAGACGACGCCGTCATGGAAGCCTCGGACCACGCCCTGGATTCACACTCCTGGTACCAGCATCGGGAAGCCCGACCCGCATCGTCTGCTCTCCTCGTTGCTCCGCTACTAGCGTTATTCCAGCCGCCGACTTCGCTCCATCTCCACGGAACTGCCACGCACTCAACATCCGACACGCGATACTCATTCTGGTTAACTGAATAAACGAATACCACATCACCAGCGTTTCCACTAACCTTCCACTGGTAAAAGGGGACTCCTCTATCTCCAAACCCCTTTAAACGTACTACTTCTACTACTTTCCCTTATCAGCACCCAATAGTGCATAGGGCACTGCATCGGTATACTAAGTGCAGTGTATCTTGATCATTTTTTATTATATGTATTCAAATAATATCAAATTGCGTTGCTTGAGAAAATGAAGGTGAAGAGAAAATATTTATTTAGGTATTAGAATTAGGGGATTGTTAATAGAATTTTGATCAGTAGTATCCAGTAGGTACCTACAAGCGTAATTGCTATTTATTTATTTATTTCTGGATGATTTATGGAGCGCTATTTTTGCGAGAAACCGCCTCAAGAGCCCTGTACAACAAAGAGACTAGATCACAACACGTCTTGCAGCTACCAAGCGCATGGACGGTTGGGATTTTTTTTTGTTTTGCTAGATTTACCTACTATAAACTTGCAATACTCGTGCAAGCATTTTTTATTTACGAAGATTGAAACTAAACTTGTTACTCGTGGAATTTCTTATCTACGAAGTTGAAATCCACAAAGATGTAATTATAAAAATTTTACCAAAAATTTTTTTTACCACAAATACGCTGACAATTATTTCTTTCCAGTTGTCTACCAAATTCTTTGAGTTATTTTTTACCCATCAACATTTTTTTCAAATATGGTCTTCCAGTGAATGTCTTTAATATCAATTTTAATATCCCAAGAAGGCAAGGAAATTGAATTTTCCAAGATCCTTGCAGTGGGGACCATTATTATTATATTTAAAGAAAACTTTCAATGTACGAGATCAAATAAATAAATAAGTTCGCAGTAAAGTTTAAAAGATATTCTTATTTTGTGAAATCAATTTATTGTTCTTTCCACGTGAACAATTTCTCTAATCTGACGTATGACTGACATCCGCCATACACCGGCCGTGTTTCATGCGCTCCTGTTACAGACATGTCATGTAAGTATATCGTTTCTAGAAAAACTCCAGGAAAGTTGGAGTATCGATAAATTGTTAATTAGTACCGATTGGCTGGCATTGATATGTTGGAAATCTACAACTTCGGGGAAATTATTAGTAATTGTATAATGTAAGCTCTAGGCTTTTTCGAAATTATTCGCCGAAGTACTTCGGAAAGTTAATCGAAGTACAGGTAGCGGGTAGCGTAGTATTAAATATTAGAACGAAGTGATCTTCTCTGCTCTCAATTTCGGTCAACTTCAATTCACGAAAGTTTGGAGGTAGTTTTCTAATACATGTATCGTTATAAGGCCCGCCACGCTGTACTCTCTGGTTCTCGATGTCCGACCGTGGAAAAAAAAATATATCGAACGTGCTAGATTTGCGCGCTCGCCTAGAAAGGCCCGATATGTGAACGCTTGAAGGACCACCAGAAAGGGCGAAGTATCCTGGAATACCCTGGAACACCACGTCGAACTGGCGCGGCGGGACACAATGCTTTCGGGGGCACAGCGAATATTTACTCAAATTTTTGAAGGGGGATGAAATATCCCAAAAACGCACGCAAAAATGGATCGAGTGTTCACGAGAGTATTCATTTCAAAATCTTAAACGAAGAATGATCGGGTTCACTTGTATCTAAGTGATGTTTCCGAGGTCAATGTTGCTGCGCCCCCGTAGCCGCGAGACATGGAATTTTAATTGGATACAATCTGGTGACAAGCTTCTATTGCAAAAAAGATGGCCGCCGTTCAGGTCTACCTAGAACAGCTGTTAACAGTATATGACAGTTGAGTCGACGGTATATTTAATCTGTGCTTCCCGCGTCAGTTTGCATAGATTTTTGACAGTTTTGTTACTGGCTGGAGAAATACCATGGCCTTAAAAACCCGTTTTATGACGTCATTCCTGCAAAAATGACGCAGTTAGTATACATTGATATACAGATGGTATTTGAAATGTGCAACTTTAAAAAATCTATATCTTCATCAATAGATTTGCGCGTCCTCGCCTAGAAAGTTTCCGTTATGTAAACCCTTAAACTTCCAGAAAAATGCGCTTTAGAAAATAGTAGATACCCTCATTGAATGTCTCCGGGAGTTGAGTGATTCGGTACCAGTCGCCAAAAACAATCCAGTATAGTGCGGTATATGTCAAAATAAATAATGCGTCTACCAATAGATATTATAGGAAGTTTGTATAGCATATTATGAAATTCGTATTTTTGCAAAAAGGTCATTGATTTTCAGAAAACCACGTTTGTATAACACAAACCATACTGTGAAAGTGGGGATGGTTGTACCTATAGTGTATTATCAAAAATCAAGAACGAGGGCTAAAAAAAATCACTGTTTTAAAAAAGTGACGAAAGTATCGAAATCCGGAGGCTGATTTGGGATGGCCGATTATAATCGGATAATTAACCGTCGGTTAGTCATCGATCATTCTTTAATTTTTCTATAACCGATCATCAATCAGTCAATCGATTATTTTTTTCATGACCGATTAATTATCGGTCGATCAATCGATTGTTAAAATAACCGTTTATTGGTCAATCAATCGATTGTCAAAATAATCGATTATGAATTATTCGATTATCAAAATAGCCGATTATGTTCATCACAAGTACCTATCAACCTGGAGTAGGTAAATATATATTGTAAGATGGATTATAAATTATTGTGTTTAAAATAGGTATTAAAACATTATAATATTATAAAAAATATTATGCTGTTAGTATGGAAATCTCGAACTTTATCATAATATTATCCATATCAATGTTCCATCTTTGTTGCTATTTAGATTACTTTATCGTTCCCAGATGAAATCCCGTATTAATCTACAAGATTTAGGCACTATCATCATCATTCACTCCACATCCGCTCCCTATGTGGAGCATGTGGATTCAACTAACTACCTCCAAGCCAAGCGATCAGTTGTCAGTTCCCGTGCATTCTTCAACTCAGGTCCACGTTCCGCAGTTCTGACGCAAACTCACGACTTGACGTGAGCTTTTTTATTCAAACTAGGGTCAAAGTATAAAAACGATTGAATCTTGCTTATTTATTAACTGTAGTGCATGGCGCCATTGGTTTTTTAATTTTTCTTTCTTTTCTATTGCATTCAGTAAAAAACATGCAGCTGGTCACTTATTGTGTTTGAAAACTCGAATGAACTTGTGGCATAGTAGAGTTGCAAACCGAAAGCTATAAAACATTTAAAGTTACCAACATTCCGCTTTGTAACCATATTACTTGTGTTCTACTAAATTTTGACACAAATTTATCACTAAATTTTGCATTTTTTTTTGCATTTTTTCTAAGGCGACAAGGCGACAAACCACATAACGATAATAACCATCTGCTGTTTATTAAATACTAACGTGTTTTTTTTCTACCCTTTTTAAATTCTTTGAAAAATAAATCACCTCAAAAAATAACAAGAAAAAATACATTCAACCCCTAGATTTTTTTTAAAACCCACAAAATTGGGTCTGTTGAAAATCGCAACCTAGACCCTTTAGGTGTAATTTATACGTGTATTTTTATAACCCTTTTCTAAATGAATAAAGCTTTTCTAGAAAATGAAAAGAACACACTTTTCCAGAAGGCTGCGAAATATCGCGTGTTCATTAAACTAGAGCTTTAAAACAGTCCGTTATTAAGTAATTAAAGAAATACATTAGTTTTTTTGTTGTTTTATTAATTTAAAATTGCTGCGTTAAAAGACGTTATTATGAATGTAATGACAGAACAAACGTAGATACACTTTTCTTAAAAATTTTTGAAATAAATAAATCAAAAGCTTTTAGTATAAGGAATTCAAAAAATAGTATGAAAAGCTATTGTATTTTTTAATTGAATTCAGTATATATTTATTTAATAAAAATATTTTTAACAAGCTTTCAACAAAATTAAAAAAAGTATTATATATCCTTAGAGGACTATCAAATAATTAGGTAATGGAAAAAATACCCAATCTTTTACTCTGATAAAGAAGACGTAAGTATAATTGCTTATTAATTTTATAAACGATGATCATTAATCGCTATTGCCATGCTTGCTCGTTGTCCTGGACGTCCACTGTTGACAATTCGTCAGCAGATTGCGTCAGAGCTGCGGGACGTGGACCTGACTCGGGAGGATGCACGGGAACTGGCATGGCACCGATCGCTTGCCTTGGAGGCTGTTTGTAGAATCCATATGCTCCACATAGGGAGCGGATATGGTAAGATGATGATGAGATGATGATCATTTACACCCGGAAGATTACTTATCTTGTAATTACGACTTCCTGAATTTAACAAGAACTATTATGATTGATTTAAAAAATAATGAATAATGTGTATCTTTTCCTCAAAAGCTTAAGTTTCTATCTACACTCCACATTTAATGCGCTTTTGCTAATTCCCAAATTAAAACTTTTGACGATTTCTACCGGTATAAATTACGAAAATCATCGATCCTTAAATCAATCTCTTTCTGCTGAAGGAAAAAGCCTATTTTCACATTTATGTATTGCAAATTGATTTATTATTACGAGTGATAAAACTGAAATCACCTTGATTCGCTGCATATCATTATGCGCATGATGCATATCATTATAAGTTTTAAAAACGTTTACGCGCCATTTCACTTTCCCATTAACTTTTCGGATGCTAAATGCACCGAATTAATTATTCCTCGCCCCCCAGAAACTAATATATCGCCGTCGGATGATAACTACTATACCGGAAGTGGAGAATACCGCGGGTTTATTCCAACTGCTCTTTTATTTATACTGACAGTCAATTCGTTAGCGAGTGCAGCTATTGAAAATACCTCAAAACAAGTATTTATGGCTTTTGCAAAATACGCTCTATTGAAATACAAAATTGATTGAAAAAAGTTCGCTGGTAAAATGCGAGTATTTTATGTCTAGGAAAATTTGTCAGTAAAATGATCTACTATTACGTTCTACTAGGGTGGGTGCTATAGTAATTGAACGCGCTATAATAATTGGACACCCTAAATTAGATTTTCAAAAATAAGCCTTTACTTCTACTAGAAATATGTACCTTTTTAGTGTGTTCTTTCTTTAAGTAAATGCATTCGTACTTTTATTTTACTTCAATAGCAATATTTTAAAATGTCATTTTATTTGACAGTGAAAATCAAACTTGATCTTGCTAGCCCTTGACACTATGGCAGTGATTAAAAAAAAAATCCTTCATGACTCAGAACTTTTTCAAGTTTTGGATCGTGCATAAACCACGTGGAAGGCTTGAATCTATCAGTATTTGTCAATATTTCTTTGATAAATTAAGAAATATTACAAAAATTGTATGAGATGAGACTATCACTAATTTCGATTAGATTTTTTGTAAAATTTTATAAAAAAATTCTCACAAAAAAAAGCTCAAATGTTATAATTCAGTTAATACGGTTCAAACAACACTTTGTCTTGTAAAATATTTTTAAGTGTCCAATAGCCATAGCATCCACCTTAGTTAAATTACTAACTAAACGGTTTCCCAGAAGAGGTAGGATAAGGGATAAGGCTAGCTTGTTTGATCACTAGTATTAAAAAAATATGTTAGATCAATTTTGAAGAATGAAACACTTTCTCAGAATATTAATTTACATTAAAAAAATTAAACAGACCATCTGAGATAAGAACTATAATTAGAATATTATATAATACGATTGTGTGATAAATTTTGTAATATATTTTATTTTGTTCATCCTCATGCACACAATTAAACATTTTAAAAGATAAAATGGTCACAATATGACAAAATAATGATCAAAATTATTAACAAACACATAGGCACTATTAAAAACGTATTGGAGACTAAAATTTAACTAACCGTCACTCTATTTTTAGGCAGAGAGGATAGAACGCCACACCAATCTATCCTGGCACACTTTTTTTGTTTCTTTTACATTCATACATCTTATGCACGCGTTTATTATTCCGAGTTTAAAATTCTGACTTGTTTAAATGTATAATTTTGCACAAATATTACAAACATAGGTGCCTACAAAAACACCTCCCAGTTTATACAAAAAATGTTTACAAAATTCTACTTTTTCCATATTTCTATGTCAACATAGTCGTTTGGTACATCGTTAACGATGAAATAAAGCAAATGAATCCCGTTTTCCACGTAAAATTTCCCGCCTTTCTCGTTTATTAAATTTCCACTCCGAACCCCCGTTCTTCACATTAATTAAACTTGATCGCTATCAAAATGAGTGTTAGATTAACCGTCCCGATACTGTTTTATGACGTCTAATAAATTGCCGTTTCTAGATTATTCCCGAACCTTTTGTTTAACAAGTGCTACCGGGTAACAGAAATAAGCATCGGTGATGAAAGTCCGCGGCACTTGATCACAATGATCAGTGCTCGGTGATCGGTGATTACCCTCAGATGTGCCATCCCTAATCCGAACGCTCCCGACAGCAGACAAATTGACAGCCTCTTTCTTGTCAGCGGGTCTCGTTATTAGTGCGAGTACCGTCTGATACCTGTTACGTAAGATTTATTGCTGAGACATTTTGCCATCGGCAATTTGATGACACGACATCTTGACTCTGAGACTTAAGATTCAATCTGATAAGTCTACAATAAATCGGAAAAGATTTATGATGAGTTTAAACTTATTTCAAAGAACAGATTTTTGCCAGATTCTAATGATCTTAAAATCAGTTTGAGATATATGGATGCCACTAACCAAACGCCACACCTCTCTGTCCTGGTATACTTCTCTTGCTTCCTCCACATTCATACATCTTCTCAAGCAAGCACGTCGATTATCCCATATCGTGACCTTGATTTTCTAATAAAAGGCCATTCCACTTCCACATATCGCGAGCGCTAAGTCCCCTTTCCCTTTCCCCCCCAACGCGCGGGAAATAAGTGCTTTTATAGAATAATAAAATACCAGAAACTGAAATATCCCGGTCGGGAGTGTAAAAAAGATACCGTTTTAGCGCTAAAAAAACCGCTCTTTAATCCTGTGTCACTTTACAATATAACTATCTTTCATATTTTACCTATATATTCGAACCAAAATCACTTGCAAACGAGGGTAATCAAATAAAAAAACCCACTACTTGAGATCATTGTACCTTCTGGAACTACAAAACACGTACTCATTAGTCAGATGAATCTTTTTTTGCTATTTTTCCATCCATCAAATAAATTATAACATAAAATAAAACGGTCCTATTGGCCTAGTCCAAAGAAATAAATAAAACAACATTTTGGGTGTGCTCAAATACTAGAAATGAAGTAACTTGCAAATAAATACTTAACTTCAATATCAATGCAGAGATGGAGCTAGTTACGCGCCTGTTGCATCGGTTTTTCGATTCGTAACCACATATACAATAAATAAAAAAATGTGTACCTGGGTGGATCTTCGCTTAGTAATCGGAATGTGGAATCGTTGTAGTAGACATAAAGTGGCCACTTAACCCAGGCCAGATGACAGGTCCATAAGCCCTGTAAAAACGCTCGAATAATCCAGTATGTCCGGATAATTTGAAAAAAAGACTCTATTTCATCTCTGTAGGGATGATAAAATGATATTATATAATCGGTTTCTCGCGACATCAAAACGTGTAAAAATTCACAATCGATGGGGGGGGGGGGGGGGGGGGGGGTGGGTGCGTATAGCCTTCACTGCCATCAGGCTCTGTTGGCCATTAAGATCCATTATTCTGCAAAACAAGATGGCTTGAAACATTTACATTTATATATCTAACGAACCGATACTGTCAAACGATAGTTACAGTTTATGGTAATGGGGAGAATAAAAGCATCTGCGTATTTACGAATTCCTGTATCGCTACATGGTCTTTATCCAAGAAGTTGGGCGAATCTGAGGGCTATTGCCGACTCTCTAGTCATGTGAATTATCGGTTAATTCACAGATAGTTATCTTTGATATTATAGTATAGTCTGTATGAGACAGAATCTTGGCAGACCGAAGGCGAATTTGTTGAGAGGATGCCCAATTTTGTAAGCGTCTAAATATAAAAGCAACTTAATAGTTATTGATATAAATCTAGGATCCAAAGTTTGTAAAACTAACCATATATTGTCCTCGTATACTGAGTACATCATGTAATATCTTATTTTATTTGATAGTAATGTAATGGTCATCATACTTTTGTTGATCGACATGTTCTAACAAATGATAATCGTACTATTTGTTTAGCTATTCATAAACCCAGAGAAGGCAAACAGACAATGTTTCCCTAATACTTTGATACAGAAAGAGCATGTGTGTTGACTAACATCAACTAACTAACTTATATCACGCCATTCCCGAATGTAGCAGAGAGCGATAGAAACGCCCACCACTCTGTCCCTGGCAGACTCTCTAGCTTACTGTAATTGGTCGATCTTTGCTACATGTACGCACGTGCGATTATTTGCGGGGGGGGGGTAACATTCGGACCAGGCACGTCGTACCTACTAAATCAAATTTGTTATTTGACAACCTTGATCAGGCCATAGGATTTCCTCGCATATCATTGAACAGAGAGAGCAAAGTCATTTTCCCACCCCGCCCCCCCCACCCACCCCCCCCCCCCCTTATATAAATATGCAGTTTAATGTTTTGTTACATTTTATAAGGAACGTGTCGTTTGCGTATTTCCGCACAGAATTTTTGAATATTGTTTTCTAGATAAAATCATTATTTTGAACAAAAAACTTGAAATTTTGCATTTTGTTGAAACTATTTAATATGGCGAGTGTGCGCTTGTTCGCACGTAAACGTCTGCCATTTTTATAATGTAGAAATACGTTGCAGTGCCCTGATCTCATCCTTTCTATCAATCCCGTTATCCTTAATTCCCGTATCTGCGGCTGTGCGATACATCACGACACGCTAATGGAAACATCCGCACGTTTGAGCGAACTCTGTGCTTTCATTCTGTTTCCTGCCCCACCGACATAGGAGCTCTAATCCCATCAGTTCTGTGTAACGGGTGGTGGGATCCAGGTCCTCTACCCCCCACCCCACCGCCTGGCCAAGCGGTCCCATTAGAACCACACTCTTTGGATTGTTAATAATTACGGGCATTTCTCTACCCTACGAATTATCTTCTTGACACCCTGAAATTTAGTACGGAAATTAGCCTTTTAATCCAGTTATATTTATGGAATTTTTTCTTTTCTGTTAAATGTCAGAAATTATTCATCATTATTAGTTAAATCGATACTTAAAGAAGTTTCCCTAGAATAATAGAATGTAAGTATATTGTTCCACAACGATTTTTCTAGTTACAGGGAGCAAAGCTTTTATAACTCATACTTGGGGTACTTGTTGATTGATGTCCATCAAATAGTTGATTTATTTTATAAAATATACCGGAATGGTTGCGATTAGTAAAAATTATCATACTGTTGTATACAGGTGTAACTAGAACTCGATGTACAAGCGGGAAACCAGGTGAATCTACAACATATTTGGAGTCGATTGTGTATAGTAAAATTTTTTTTATTTGAACCCTTATTTTCGAGAAAATGCCTTACGGAAGTAGGTTTTTTTTTTCGCTTTTTTTTTGCAATAATTGTTATCCAATATGTATTTAAGGTCAAATTTATTACTGTCCATGAAGAAAAACAAAACATTAAAAATACCGTATTTTAATACAGAAATGGTGCAAAGTACTATGACAACATTCGACTCAGATTATGATGTAGAGATTCAACTCAGTTTCCGGGGTTGTAATTCGAGTTTTGTTACACATCCGTATCATGTAAATAAAAATATATCATTAAAAAATTATGTTAGGTGGTCCCAATATTTCCAACCACTTGGCGTATCTTTGCTCCGATAGGCCTACCAACGCGTCTAAAACTATTATATAGTATTGCGCTTACCTCGTAATCAAATACCCTTATGGTAGTGAAAATGCACACTACCTACATAAAATATTAAACCTAAACCTGACTTAGCTTACGTAATTCTAAACTTGTCTCTAAAAATCGCCTTTTATCAGTATTGTTTTACTTTAAATCTTGTGTTTGCGTTTTTACTAGCCAACATAGAATTTTTTTTGTGGACCAGAACTATCCATTCAGCTCGGGTATTTTTCATCCATAACATTTTTCCAGTTTGCCGAATTTTTTTTCTAATAATAAATTTCTTTGAACTGTAATAACGCTTTCGCATGTTTACGACGCTGTCCTTCACCATAACTAGCAACATGCATCTTAATAAAGATGACAAGTTCTCGACACAAAAAATTAAAACAAACAAGACTTATGTTTTACTGTTGATTGGTTATTCCTTTCACACGAGCAGCGATGCCGTCTGATGGACTAAAAAGACCGTTAAGAGTGTAAAAAGGAAAAATTAGTCTACACGCAAAAAAGGTGAAAATTTTTGTCTCTAGTATCTATGATGACTTGCAGTTTTTTTGTTGAACTAATGAACTAATCATTAAGTCGTTCAAGCTGAATGTTTCACTGTTTTTCTCGTAAAAAATTTATGGGTTGTCTGTAAAGTACGGTTTATACGGACGATAATTTTACGTGATTAATCGTCATATGAAAACATCGATGAAAAATATAAGCATACTTTAAGAATTGAATTGAATTTATTATTACTAAATTATCATTAGTGTTTGTATAGATACAAAGCAAGAGTAATTTGAAAATTACATTTTCTTCCATAAATTAACAGTTTTGTTGCACTTGTTTAATCTCTTGTGTGACTTGCCGCTGTCTCCCTTCTATCTCGGACGCATTCGGCCGATCGGAGTGGCCTGAGAGGATAGATGCGTCACAAACCTGAACGACTTAGGCCTTGAGAGAATATGGTAATAGATGAATGAATGAATGAATATAATTTCACTTTCACTTTGTTAGCTTAAGTGCTGCGGCTGTCCTCCTTCGACTCGGACGCATCGGCCGAGGAGGTGAAGAGAGATAGATTCGTCACAGACTCAACCTAACTCTAAGGTCTGATCGTGCCTCTCTAATCGCTTGTTCCGCGCTCATCGCTTAGCACACTCGTCTCAGCGCGAAACGAGACATTGAGTCAATGATTTATTCGTGTGTGCAGCCGGCGTTTCATTCGGTTTATATAGACCGTTATCCACGTCAAAAATGATTGTTTTTTTGCGCTCAACGGCCCGTTTGAGTTCATCGGAACCGGCATAGTGGTTGTGGGTTACCGACATCAGGACAAGGGCTGGTAGTTTATATTTCCTCTGGAGAATCCAGCCGTGATTCACTTACTACCCTGAACTAGAAGTATACCGAATGGCCGCAGTCACGCGACGCCACTGCTATTTTATGATTTAACTAATGGAGGTTATTCTGATTTCCATTTTTCACGGATGGGAAATAAGGTGGAGGACACTAATACCGAGATTACGTACAAGGTAAATCGGGTTTCTTAAACTTTTCGCTTCAACTTCCTATAAACAATGCTCAGTTAAATGCACTCCTTTAGAGAATGTTAGCTATCGGTTAACTTTACTGTTTTTTTTAAAAATCTTCACCAGGGAATAAGTATACTACCTTTTTTTAATACTTGGCAAATATCGCAAAATTAAGAACATGACTGTGTATTATTTTTTGTTAACAAGCAACTGTATTGGACGAACTTGTAGGTACTGGTATAATATTTACCAGGAAACTGCTTGATTACGGATTTTACTGTGGGTAGGCAGGTACTTATATTCTGTTTGAAGTTTTATTTTTTTTTTAAATTCAAAGTCGTGCAGTTTTAGGTCAAAATACATTAAATAAATATGGCTAAAAGTCTAAGAAAGTGATAGTTCAACAAAGACGATGAAGACATAATATTATCCATATCAATGTTCCATCTTTGTTGCTATTGAGAATTATTTATCGTTCCCAGATGATAATCCCGTATTAATCGTACAAGGATTTGAGACTATTCATCATCATCATTCCATGTCCGCTCTCTATGTGTAGCGCATGCGGATTCCCCAATTCCCCCCCCCCCTCCAAGCCAAAGCGATGCGGCGGACCGCCGAGTTCCCGTACATCCTCCCGAGTCAGGTCCTCGTCCCGCAGCTCTGACGCAAACTGCCGACGGACGTCCAGGACGCCGAAAACCTGTTGCCTTGTAAGATAGGCCAGCATGGACATACTTACTCCAAAAATGTAAATAGTATCCATGATAGGACCCTCTACGCTGCACGCTACCGTGTGACCAGCCCCACGATATCACGGGTTATCGGTCTCAAGATATTCGATGTTCTTTCTTGGACGAGAAAACCCCTACATTCTACATTCTCGCTGCCTTCTAACAGTAGAACGGTCGTAGGTGTCAGACATGCGAGATTCCTAGGTCTGAAGAACGTCTTGTGTATTTGAATATAGTACACCATTATATTGATCATATCGTCTCGTACCTCCCAGAATAGAGCAATGCCAAAAATATGAGAAACAAGTTTAAATTCGGTGAAAGCGATCTTAGTGATATCTCTAGGGTGCGGATCTCTCACTGTTTTTGACTGGTTTCGTCACCGCATATTTAAAAGCGCACGCTAAGCATATGTGTAAGAATCCAAATGATAATATTTATTGAAAATTACTCATATATGATATATATGAAAATCATAAGGTTAAAAGGCACAGTTTTTGTGAGAAATCACCTGAGGGGGACTAGCAAAATCAAGGGCAAGTATTTGTGCGAAAAGCCCGTTCAAAGTGTCGCGATAATGCCGCATTCGACTCGGAGTTCGACATTACGAACACCTATCAATACATTTTCGCAGCACATTCGCCTAATAGATCTCATTTCAACAGCATTCATACTACTTCGTTTTTTTTTCCAACCCAGCTTCGCCTCCATAAATTAGGGGGGGTACCAACTTCAATTTTATTTTCATTTATTTTAAAACTTTTCTAAAATTTAAAAAACCCTTCTGCCCAAAAAAGCCCAACCTTTTACCAATTAATTTCCCCCAGAAAAAAT
>JAGVSP010004233.1:0-49333 GCA_022494985.1 Micrasema minimum
AACTGCAGCTTCTTTGGACTGACAGAGGGTCCAATAAGACTCTGTGTTAGCCTCAGGCTCTACTTTCTACCAGAGAACACGCCCGCGGGGAGGTCGCACCACGGCGAGGTAAGGGTTGATCATATTTTGCTGTTTTATCCACCATTTTCACACGAGTTCTTCTCTATTCTTGAAATCTTACCAGTAAGGAGATAGCTAAGGAAATGCTTGCTAATTTTGTCAACAGATGTCACCCGTGCGAAAATCTCTTTAAAATGTGGTGCGACAAATACGAATTCAATATATCTACCTGACCATATATGTATAATACAAGATCTGCCTTGCAGAGTAAATTATTAGAAAAAGTAATGACACGAAGATTCCGCACCTCAATACACTTACACGGGTCGACCTATCAGAGCCCTTCGACTGCCGGCAAGCATCCGCCCACACACCGCAAAAGGTATGGGCTAAATATTACGAGTAATATTACGGCCCGATCCTTACAGGAGCGTTCATGAATTTTACCATGCATCTAAAATGACTTTTTTTTCTTGTGGACGGGGCTGTTGGCTATTATTTAAGAAGAAAACTTTCTTTGAATAATAATTATTTTAGGCTATGTAAACAAATATAAATAAACACTTACATGTGGAAAGTTACACCATCTTTTTTTATTAATTTTACCCGTACGGTTTTTACACGGTTTTACTACACGGAAAGGCATTTCGGAATGTTTTTGAACGTCCGACTCGGCCGCGGTTTAAAGAAATACTGAATACGCGTCTGGCGGAGTCGGAGGTTTTGACGGAGTTGAAGTGTCATTAATTTTTTTGGGTTCAGTCCTAAAGATCGCGAATCTCTTATTTCGTGTAAATTTGAGTTAGCGCATATGGGGACCGCGTAAAACGAGACTCGCTCCTTGAAGATTATTATTTCTGAGTTGGTAGTTTGTATTTTACTATTTAAGTATATCGCTGTCCGGGAATAACAGTGGTCCAACTCGAACAAACGTTAAAAAAAAAAAAAAATAAAAAATAAAAAACAGCTTTGCAATGAAATGTTTTCAACATAATATACTTATTTTTAATACCTACAAAAAAAATTATATTTTCAATATTTTTTTATGTTGAAATATTTTTTTCGGATAATGAATAACAGAGATACAATCATTTTAAGTTTGATTTTTGTAAAGATTCTGTATAATTTTGTCACCGATAATGTGCGGAATAAAAACTATAAGTGATTGTATCTCGCTTATTAATCATCCGATTTACGAACGGATAACACTGATGGTTTCGGAAATCTTTGCTTTATTTTTCTGCATTCACAGAACATTTTGATTTAATAGCCCATTCAAGAGAAAGAGTCAAAGGTAAACAAATATATTTTCTTATAAAGCAGTTTTTTTATTCATAAAGGCTCTACACTGGATGATAAAAACTGCATATTTTAAATCAAATATGAATGAAAATAAAAATTTCTTGTGAATGCAGAAAAATAGAGCGAAACATCACAAAATTATCGGTGTAATCCGTTCGTAAATCGGATCATTAATAAGCGAGATACAATCATTTAAAGTTTGACTCCAGTAAAGATTTTGTATGTAAAATCCAAATTTTCAGAAATTTTCATTCTCATAAAATGTTGATTTACAAGTATATTGTAAATATTTGACTTATGTCAGTGTTACCGCCCATGTGTGATACGAATGAGGTCACTCGCTTGTATGTAATAATAAAATACACACACATGTATTATGTAGGTATTAATAAACATAATAATATATTCTCTACTTAAGTAAAATGACTTAAAAACAATTCGCGATAGTCCGCTTTATCGTAAAATAATACATGAAAATAATACCTACACTGTTTTACTGGCGTGCTCAAATGCAGCTCAAATAATTTATTCATTAAATTAAATATTATTGATATCCCAACAGAGCCAGAGAAACTCTGGAAAACGAAATGTGGATTATCTAGGCGCTTACAAGGCTGTCATAAGTGTGATGTATTGGTATGGGGGCTTAAAAGTAAAACACGGCTGTGACAATATTGACGGGTTTATTATAATACAAGTTTAACTGTCTACGCTGCTCAGAGCTCTAACTGGGAAATGACGGGCACACAGCAGACATACTACATACACACACACGTTCGTACATCTTCTGTCACCTTAACACACAGTCTCTTTCACACACATATCTCACAATAAGCCTTGTAAGTTGCTGTACATTCGATATTTCTAATTAATTCCATTCCCAATTTATGAATATAAGAATCTGAGACAACGATTATCTAAGACACTAACTAACCATCGCGCCATTTCCCCGAAGGGGTAGGCAGAGAGGATAGAACGCCCACACCACTCTGTCCTGGCACACTTCTCTTGCTTCCTCCACATTCATACATCTATCATCGCTACCACTAAGCTACGAGGGGAACAAATAAGAATACAATGTAGGGATTATATGACATTAATAATAAAACATTTACATTTATATTTAAACACGTTTATGGGAAAATCGAATAATTAATTCATGCGCATACAGGTTGTAACGAAACTCGATGTACAACCCGAAAACTGGTGAATCTACATCGTGTATGAAGACGATCGTGAAATTGGGTTGTTCCCGATAGCATAATATCCTTGAAAACGTTATAAATATTTTAAAGTGTATTTTTACAATTCCAACGATATAAAACACAATGATCAAAAATGTTGTTTTCATTTATAAATTTATGTTTTAAAAACACGATAATTACGAGTGACTTTTAACGCCCGTTATTGGCTAATGACGTCATACCCGTCCATTATAAAAGGCGGGAAATTCATTACGAAGTCAGCGCCCATATTGCTGTGACGTCACACCGCATGCGCGCCAAATGGAGGATTTTGCGAGCAATTTGAAAAAGCGCTAGAAAATTCATATAACATCGTAAAAAATTTTTTAAAATTCCCTTGATATTGTTATTTTTCAATAAATTTTTTGAAATAAAAAAAAAAAACGGAAAGAACCCAATTTCACATCAATATTTTATGTGTGACTGGCTCTGAAGCCACAGTACTGAATGGCTACTCTTTTCCCTTATCCGCACCCAATGGTGCATAGGGCACTGCGTCGGTACACCAAGTGCAGTGTATATTAATCATTTTATCGAAAAACATGGCGCCGACCATTCAATATTCCATCCAGTTTCTGTCCCGTATAAAGCGCGCGTAATATCTAAAACGTAGCTGTAGCCGCCAATACAGTAATAGTCCACGCGCTTTGTAGCTGAATGTGTGCAGAAATAAATACCCAAGTTGATTATTGCAACCATTTGAATTTATTTTTATTATTTATTTAATTTTAGGTAATATTTTAAAACAAACTTATTATTATCTCAGCTGATAAAATAATTGATAACGGAACACACACCCCAATAATTTGTCATGAAATCGATTAAACACTTTTAACGCAACAATCAAACAAATATTTCTAACTAACCATCACGCCATTTCCCCGAAGGGGTAGGCAGAAAGGATAGAACGCCACACCACTCTGTCCTGGCACACTTCTCCTGCTTCCTCCACATTCATGCATCTTCTCATGCACGCACGTCGATTATTCCGACTTCTTACATGCCCACTTGTTTTACTTGATCATGCCATGTCTTTCTCGGCCTTCCTCTCGATCTCTACATCCGGGCACAGTCGCAACATATATTTTTTTATCCGTTCTTTCATCGTCCATTCGCTCCACATGACCGAACCATCGTAAAAGACCTTTCTTAATTTTGTCGATAATGCTTATCTCAGCCTTGCAATCTGCTCTAATTTGGACTTTGTGCACCCATCATGCATAGTCTTACCACACATTCGCCTGAGAGATCGCATTTCAACTGCATTCAATCTGCTTTCGTCCTTCTAGTATCCATAAATAAAGATATATATAAAAAAACTGCATTTCAAAAAGAATTGTGCAATTTTACTTAATCTGGGGTATTATTGAAAGCTTTTATGAGAAGAAAAAAAATGTTTTTTTTTAAACCTAGATTCAAAAGTCATATTACAAATTTGACTCCAAATTTGAGGTAGATTATAGGGAAACTCTTGTATTTAATTAATTTAACACAGTGAGTTAATATAACTTTTTTACGTGTAGAAGGAGGAGAACTATGTATGATAGGTGCACTAATGTTGAAATTAGAGCAGAGTTCAAGGCTGAGATAAGCATTATCCACAAAATTAAGAAGGGGCTTTTACGATGGTTCGGTCATGTAGAGCGAATGGATGATGAAAGAACAGCTAAAAAAATATATGATGCGACTGTGCCTGGATGTAGAAGTCGAGGAAGGCCGAGAAAGACAACCTGGCATGATCAAGTAAAACAAGTGGGCATGTAAGAAGTCGGAATAATCGACGTGCGTGCATGAGAAGACGTATGAATGTGGAGGAAGCAAGAGAAGTATGCCAGGACAGAGTGGTGTGGCCTTCTATCCTCTCTGCCTACCCCTAGCGTGATGGTTAGTTAGTTAGTTAGTTAGTTATATTTTAATAAATTTTGATGGTTATATCATTATTAAATTTATTATTAAATTGTTATAGCGAATGAATCGATATTAAAATGCAGCCGCTTAACGTCGTTTCCGCCAGTGAGCGCTGAATTTGTTCTAGAGTACAGTCGGCTCGAAATATTTCCACATTAAAATAAACGATATTTTTTGTTATTCATGGGCGTACAGTCGGCGCAAGTGAACTCTCATTATTCATCAATTTTGAGAATAGGTGTCTTAGGAGAATATTAGGTGTGCGGTCGTTTGACTCTGTAAGGAACACAGAGGTGAGGCGACGGACACAGCAACCCTCGGTATCTACTGTCATCCGGCGAAGGCGTTTCGGCTGGCTGGGCCATATACTACGCACCTTGCCTATTTTACAAGGCATCAGGTTCTCGGCGTCCCGGTCGTCCGTTGTTGACAATTCGTCGGCTGTTTGCCTCGACTTGGGAGGACGCGCGGGAGCTGGCGGCCGATCGCTTGGCCTGGAGGCAGTTTGTGGATTCCATACGCTCCACATAGGGAGCGGATATGGTATAATGAAATAAAAAAATGAAAATTCATGAATTATTTTTTCAAAGTTCACGTCCTTCAGAATACAAATGATGTTTTTATGGGCTATTCAGCCGTGTTTGTGGCATAAAAGCCCAGAAAAACGTTATTTTTTCATAGTAATTAACCATCACTAACTAACCATCACGCCATTTCTCCGTAGGGGTAGGCAGAGAGGATATAACGCCATACCACTCTGTCCTGGCATACTTTTTTTTGCTTCATCCACATTCATACATCTTCTCATGCACGTACGCCGATTATTCCGACTTTTCACATGTCTACTTTGTCGTGCTAGATCACGCCAGGTTGTCTTTCTCGGCCTTCCTCGGCTTCTACATCCAGGAACACTTGCGTTTAACCTTCTTTTAGCCGTTCTTTCATCACTAATTCGCTCCGCATGACCGAACCATCGTAAAAGCCCTTGATTTTGTGGATTATGCTTATCTCAGCCTTGCACTCTGCTCTAATTTGGACATTTGTACACCTATCATACATAGTCTTACCACACATAGATCGCATTTCAACAGCATTCAGTCTACTTTCATCCTTACACAAGGGTTGGTACCAGAACTCCGTTGTGCACTGCCAATTTTGCTTCTTTCGATAAGTTGTTATTTGTAAAATAAATATCATTGCGTAAGACTGGTAAATCTTGGCGTTCTTAACACACTGACGAATTAAGTATATACTTATTTTGTTTTAATCACTATTGTTATTAGATGAAACAAGTTAAAGCCATGGTATAGTACAGAGTATAGTCGCAGTATTATTTTTCTCAATACGGCTGTTTCATATTCCGTGATTCTGGTGGAGTCGAGGGGGTTACAAACTTCCCGAGGAGCGGCCAACCATGGACTTTGAAAAACCACTGACAGGTAATAATAATGATAAGATAAATTCTAAAGCGCCATCTTTATCAAAAATCACCTCAAGGCACCATTTTTATTTTATTTTATTTTGTTAGGAACAATAACAGACAAAAGGTTACTAAATATAATACAAAAAATATACCTAGGTAGACCAATTGCCCTTAAAAATTGTTCACATCGTGCTTTATTGAGTGACATACACACAATGATTAAGTATATATAAAAGCAAGAGTGATCACAAATATCTGGCGGACAACCTTCTCTTGAAGCCACCTACGGAGCTTCCGAAGATGTCCCATCTGTACCTTCAGTGCTGTCCCTGTGTATTACATTGTACTCTCTGCACATACGAGAGAGAGGATTGTAACCAATATCCTGTATTGGAGGAAAAGCGCTCAACTTGACCATTGATGTCAATGAATTAATTCCAGACCCGATACGTTTTAAAATGAAAAAATCTCATCATTATACCATATCCGCTCCCTATGCGGAGCATACGGGATCCACAAACTGCCTCCAGGCCGATAGGCCGCATTCTCCCGAGTCAAGTCCACGTCCCGCAGCTCTGACGCGAACTGCCGACGAATTGTCAACAGCGGAAGACCAGGACGCCGAGAACCTGATGCCTTGTAAGATAGGCAAGCATGGTGGCGGCTCTCGGGAGGCGTGCGTAGTATATGGGAAAACGCCCTCGCCGGATGACAGTAGATACCGCGGGTTGGGTTGCTCACCTCTGTGTTCCTTACACAGTCAGACCACCGCACACCTAATATTCTCCTAAGGGACCTATTCTCTGCACTCGAAAGTCTGGTGTCTTGGGCCCTGGTTAGGTGCCATGATTCGCAGCCATAGAGGAGAACAGGTGTGATGCAGGAGTTATAAGGGCGGCATTTTGCTTTAACCGATATCTTGTCTGGCCGAATTAGTGCATTTTAGGGAACAGTGTCTGGATGCCATCTCTGGCGTAATGAATAGCTACCTACTGTGTAATCATTTAAAAATGTATATGTAAAAGCCCTATGGGCGTAAAGACATTAAAATAAATAAATAAATAGATATCCATATTAATTTCTCGTTTCTGTGAAATTGTAATTCAGTAGTGAATGGTTGACGACGCCTGTTTCTACCTAGAAGTTTTGCAGGGTTGGGTTGGAGGGCGGTTGATGGCACATGGCGAGGGGTGTTGCGATGGGGTCGGGTAAGAGAAGCCGAGAGGGCATGACTACCTCCGAAACTGGTGGAAGGGGTAACTCGAACCTCAATCCGAAGGAAAATAATGTGGAATTAGGTAATTCAACGCTTAGTGGAATTTTATTATGTAATTACGTCAATATTCCACTTAAAAGTAATTAATATTATAATCATTTTGCTGTACCTACCTATTATTCTGTCCGCTTCGTGGTATAGTGGTGAATAAGTGCGTTAGACTACCATCCACGAGGTCCCGGGTTCCATTTCACAAGAGTTCATAATTAAGAGTTCTGGTACCAACCCTTATGTATGGTAGTGAAGCGTAGGTGTTGGAAAAACAAGGATGAAAGTTAGACTGAATTGCTGTTGAAATGCCATCTATGTGTGGTAAGAATATGTATGATAGGTGTACAAATGTACCAAATTTAGAGCTGAGGCTGAGATAAGCATTATCCACAAAATTAACTTTTACGATGGTTCGGTCGATGAGTGATGAAAGAACGGCTTAAAGATATTTAAATGCAAGTGTGCCTGGACGTAGAAGCCGAGGAAGGCCGAAATAGACAACCTGGCTGTGATCTAGCACGACAAAAGTGGAACATGTGAAAAAAGTGGGAATAATCGGCCGTATGTGCATGAGAAGATGTATGAATGTGCAAAAGAAGTATGTCAGGACAGAGTGGTATGGCGTTCTATCCTCTCTGCCTACCCTACGCGGAAATGGATGCGATGGTTAGTTAGTTAGTTAGTTATTTATCACACTTCCACATTTCTAATCAGAAATGATCTAACGAAACAATAAAATAATATTTTCAAGGTGAACGAAAAAACGGGACCCGGTGATTTTGTACGGAATGGCTTCTTTTTAAATGATTAAACTATAGTCATGATAATCCCAGTAGGCCAGTCAAATTAGGTTTTTTGCCTTAACTAATTCGGATGTTATTTGATTCTTTTTTTTATGTTGTTTCAGTGATGTCCAGGGAAGGTTGCATCAAAAGTCCGGATGAAATAAGAGGTGAGCTAAGGTCAGGATTTTCAAAAAACTAGAAAAAAATGGTCTTTTTTTTGTTTTTTTCAAAAAAACTCAAAAAACGCTTAACCCAACCAAAAATTAGCTGTAAGAAAAACGTAATAGAAAACTAAACATTTTATAAAATTGGTCCTTAAATTTTTTTTAGTATCTCTTATAGTTTTCGAAATAATCTGATTTGAAAAATCACATATTTTACTGATTTTTTCATGTCAACATCTTTTGCCTCGGAAACGGGACTTACACCTCGTAAGACCGTACCTCGCACGATAAAAATGCTCATAACTAAAATTGTAGAACATTAAATTTACTACAAAATCAGGAATATTCCTTTTTTTTTTAAAGTGAAAAAATTAATAGTTATAGGTAGAAAAAATTGTGAGTGTGTACGTACCCATGCGCCAGCCCTAATATACAAATGCTGGGCAAATTAGCTAGATTCTAATTATATTTTTATTGTTTCCACAATATTTAACTTGTAAGAGATGATTTATTGAACACAAAAAAGGTAAAAAGAATAAATTAGTGAGCTTAAGTCAGGATTTTCAAAAAACCCATAATAAAAAAGGCCTTTTTTTAATTTTTTTCAAAACATCTCGAATACGGCTGTAACCCCAACAAAAAAAAATCCACTGCAAAATAAATAGGAAACACTAAATATCCGTATAAAATTGGGCTCTTTAAAATTTTTTTTAGTATCTCCTTATAGTTTTCGAAAATAAGTAAAAAAAGTGTAAATGTGTACGCCAGCACTATTTTTTTTTTTTTTTCAAAAAATCTCGAAAACGCTTAACCCAACCAAATCCCAAGACGGGAGTAGGTATATATTTTATTTTATATCCCTACAAAGATGAGGTAGAATTTTTTTCAAATTCATGAATGTGGATATTCGAGCGTTTACAGGGCTCATGACCTGTCATTGGCTGGGTTAAGTGGCCACTGTGTGTAGGTACCACAACATTCCCCATGCAACATTCAACATTTAGCGTCAGAGCTGCGGGACGTGGACAGTTTAGAGGCGTATTGTGAAATCAACAAACTCCACACAGGGAGCAGATATAGTATGATGATGATGACGATGATAATATTTTTAAATAGTATGCATTTTTTTTAAACGGTTTCTACAACAGAAATTGATCGACACTCTTAAGGTTAATGTGGATTCAATAGATAAAATTTATACTTAGATATTTAATGACATGACTAAGATCCTTGTGTATATTTATCTTTATCTGTGTCATTACATTAAAATATTTATTTATTTTAAATATGATTCACTGTCAACTTCTTGTCTGCTGTCTTATGCGCTCTTTATGGGACCGAAAACTGTACAGTTTCTTGTTCATAAAACTGTACCGTTTTCTATTTAGAAAACTGTACAGTTTCTCGTTCAGAAAATTGTACAGTTTCTTGTTCAGAAAGTGTACAGTTTCTTGTTCATAAAACTGTACAGTTACTTGCTTAGAAAACTGTACAGTTTATTGTTCAGAAAACTGTACAGTTTATTGTTTAGAAAACTGTACGGTTTCTGTACAGTTTCTAGTTTAGTTAACTTTACAGTTTATTGTTCAGAAAACTGTACAGTTTATTGTTCAGAAAACTGTACAGTTTATTGTTCAGAAAACTGTACAGTTTATTGCTCAGAAAACTGTACAGTTTATTGTTCAGAAAACTGTACAGTTTATCGTTCAGAAAACTGTACAGTTTATGGTTCAGAAAACTGTACACTGTACTTTGTGTCAAAAGACACAAAATAATATGTATATCGCGATCGTAAATAATTATCGTATTTTTACACTGCGGAAATTGTTAATTTAGCCAATAATTAATAATGTAAATATATTTCATTTTATATCCCTACAGAGATGAGGTAGAATTCTTTCAAATTCAAGAATACGGATATTCGAGCGTTTACAGGGCCTGTGACCTGTCATTGGCTGGGTTAAGTGGTCACTTTATGTACTACAACATTCCCCATTACGCTTATTAGCGAATATCCACACTGGGTAACATTTTTGATTTTGTATATATTTTACGAATCGAGAATCATTCACCAGTGCGTTAAAAGCTCCATCTATGCATTGATATTGAAGTTAAGTATTTATTAGCAAATTACTTCATTTTCGTAATCAAGACTCTGACCGAGTTAAATTAAGTAGTACTAATCGCCTGCAGATGACTCAGCAATTTATTTAACTACTATTTAGACCAGGGATTTTATACAACATTTTGCGTGTTCATAAAGTGGCCACTTAACCCAGCCAATGACAGGTCATAAGCCCTGTAAACGCTCGAATATCCATATTCCTGAATTTGAAAGAATTCTACCTCATCTCTGTGGGGATATAAAATGAAATATATACCTACTCCCGTCTTGGGATCTAAATCCAGATTTGTGTACAAGTATTCGAATTTTTTGAGGATTTTAAAAGCATTCCAACTAACTAACTAACTAACCATCACGCCATTTCCCCGAAAGGATAGGCAGAGAGGATAGAACGCCACACCACTCTGTCCTGGCACACTTCTCTCTTGCTTCCTCCACATTCATACATCTTCTCATGCACGCACGTCGATTATTCCGACTTCTTACATGCCCACTTGTTTTACTTGATCATTCCATGTCTTTCTCGGCCTTCGTCGACTTCTACATCCAGGCACAGTCGCAACATATATCTTTTTAGCCGTTCTTTCATCATCCATTCGCTCCACATGACCGAACCATCGTAAAAGGTTAATTTTGTGGATAATGCTTATCTCAGCCTTGCACTCTGCTCTAATTTGGACATTTGTACACCTATCATACATAGTCTTACCACACATAGATCGCATTTCAACAGCATTCAGTCTACTTTCATCCTTGTTTTTCCAACTCCATGCTTCGCTTCCATACATAAGGGTTGGTACCAGAACTCCATTATGCACTGCCAATTTAGCCTCGTTTGCCTCTATTCAATATATCAATATCTTCTCACGAGGCGGATCAATACAAATGATGTAAAAAATTACATAGAAATAAGTAATATTTCGTATTGACCTCGCTTAGAATCAAACTCGCGACCTTATCATCAAGAACCAAGAACTAACTGGCCGAAAACTCGATTTATGTGGTACGATTTCAGAAACACGAAATATTGACGTGATAACGTCTAATAAATCGATGAACGCCTGCTGCACACACAAAAAAGCATGACTCATTGTCACGTTTCCCTTAGCCGAGTGTGCAAGCGAGAGCGCGGAACAAGCGATAGAGAGGCACGATCGGCCTAAGCGTTCGGTTTGTGACGCATCTATCTCTCTTCCACTCCATCGGCCGATGCGTCCGAGTAGAGAGACAGCAGCAGCACACAAGCGACAAAGCGAAAGTGAAATTAACGAGTGCAAAAAAAGGTTAATTTATGGAAAAAAATGTAATTTTCAATCTCCTGCTTTGTATTATACAAAATAATGATAATTCAGTAATAATAATTCATAAAAGTATGCTATTTTTCATCAATGTTTTCTTATGACGTTATCACGTAAAATTATCGTCCGTAAACCGACTTTACAGACAAACAAAAGTTTTTTTATTGGACGTAATAATTTTCGTAAAAAGTACGTATAATAATGAATAATGAAAAAAAAAATTACGACAACGTTGAACGTCGTTTCCGCCAGTGAGCGCCCTGATAGGAATATATGGTCGTACCAACATCAAACGGCCGTCAAGATTATTTTAATTAAATTTTTCCTTCCAAACTATTGTTGCGCCAACGTTCGACCTGCGTTCGTTTCGCCGTCCATACAAAAATAACATAATTATTTGTATTTCGAAATAAATGCATTTATAAACTGTTTTTAAAAAAAAATTTAGAACGGTTTTGAATGCCATGACGCTGACAAGGCGAAATAGCTGTTACGGATTAAAATCCATCGCCGGATTACTGTCAAAAATGATCAAAATATTAATTTAATTAAATCTAATCTAATCTAACTAACTAACTAACTAACTAACTAACCATCACGCCATTAGGCAGAGAGGATAGAACGCCATACCACTCTATCCTGACAGACTTCCTTTGCTTCCTCTATATTCGTACATCTTCTCATGCCGCCGATTATTCCGACTAAATAAATCTAATCTAACTAACTAACCATCACGCCATTAGGCAGAGAGGATAGAACGCCATACCACTCTGTCCTGACAGACTTCCTTTGCTTCCTCTACATTCATACATCTTCTCATGCACATACGCCGACTATCCCGACTAAATAAATCTAATCTAACTAACAAAATATCAAATAAAAACGGTTATTTGTAATAAAATAAGTTGTATTCAAAGAATATTTACGATTTTTAAAGTTCTTATACATTAATTTACGAAATTGTGGTTTTTTAATTAAAATACATTTATAAACAATATTTTGAGTGTGTCCAAATACTATAGACAAAAACTGGATTTCACCCATTACGGGCTAATAATTACAATTTGACATCTCAACAGAGGCAAAAAGCATAACAAATTGAAGATTCATCTTCAGGCGTTTCCTAGTAGGTGATATAATTCGGTAAGAATCTCACTTGCAATCATAAAGGTTTCTGCTAAAATGCTTAGCTATTTTCTCAATGGGTGACAGAGAGCGTTCACATGTGAAACGTCGCGCCATTTTACTGTATATTGGCAGATATGGATATCAAATACTCGGTGAAATGGGGAATGTTGTAATACATCAAGTGGCCACTTAACCCAGCCAATGACAGGTCATAAGCCCTGTAAACGCCTAGATATCCATATCCCCTCCCAAATTTCTCGTCTCTGTTGAGATGTCAAATTGAAAATACATTTAGACCGAGTCAAAAATTAATTAATTTTTTTTAGATCTTTGAATTTAGGACATTAAAAAAAATTTAATAGTCTTATAATCAAGTGTACTACTACAATACTAGTTTCCATTATCCCCACCCAATGGTGCATAGAGCACTGCATTGGTACACAAGTGCGGTGTATCTTGACCACAGATAATCAAGAATACTGCATAATAAAACAAATTAAGTAACCTTTTATAAAACATTTATTGTATTCTAATCAATTTTACGCGATATTATTATTTTCTTTTACGTTGGTTCGGTCACGTGGAGCGAATGGATGATGAAAGAACGGCTAAAAAAATACATGATGCGACTGTGCCTGGATGCAGAAGCCGAGGAAGGCCGAGAAAGACAACCTGGCATGATCAAGTAAAACAAGTGGGCACGTAAGAAGTCGGAATAATCGACGTGCGTGCATGAGAAGATGTATGAATGTGGAGGAAGCAAAGTATGCCAGGACAGAGTGGTGTGGCGTTCTATCCTCTCTGCCTACCCCTTCGGGGAAATGGCGTGATGGTTAGTTAGTAAGAATAATTTTGAATTGATAGATGAATGAACTCGCATAGATTTCACTCGCCTTGGCCATTTTGAAACCAAACCGTTTACAAAATGGCGTCAGTAAAAAAAAAAACAACAAAAAATGACGTTTGTGCCTCGGCTGCGCCCCTGCCTAAATATTTTGTATAATATATCCCAGTTTATATTGGTCCCACTCGACGCATGCGACTCTAGCCCTTGGCGCGGAGTGACTGAAGGTCGGTATTGGCGCGGCAGAATGTGTATACCGGCTTCCGAAACCTGACTTGTGAGAGTGTGCGTGAGGGCTGGTAGGTACCTTCGCGGGCCTGAGGCGGGTTTATCAAACGCAGTCGATTTTATTATTTGAATCGGGCTGCGGTAGGTAGATTCGGGAACCCCGATTAGAATCTCAAGGTTCGAATCATCGAACAAGAATTTCAGAGGAGTGACATTTCATACTTGAAAAATACCACAGGTGTCTACAGGGTGTAACAAAACTCTAGGTACAACCCGAAAACTGGTGAATCTACATCGTATTTGGAGACGATTGTGTAATATGACTTTTTGATCTGAGCTTGAAAAAAAAAATTTTGATTTTTCTCACAAAAGTTTTCTTAAGTATGTGAGATTAAGTAAAATTGCTCAAATTCTTATTATAACGTGTTTTTTTATTTTGTGTTCTTTATAAATCGTATAAATTTGACTAAATACATGATATTTGATAACAATTTGCAAAAAAAAAACAACTTCGTACTCAATTTTGACGAAAACTAAGGGCCAAATAAAAAAATATTATTCTACAAAATCGACTCAAATAATATAATTAAAAAAAAACTATGGACAGTCAATCGAACAGGGATCACTTTTTCGGTAATACACAGTAATGTCGTTAATATTGTTTGTTATCTTATGGTACAGAGTATGAAAATATTTATTTAAGGAAATATTTTGTAAGGTTATGTTTAATCTGCATTTCATTGGTGTGAAAGATATCAATGGTATCACCTAGTTTGTTGCCAATAATTGCTAGCCTATTTCTTAAAATATGGTAATGCATGTTAGTATGGGTTTTTTTCTTTTTGGAACAAAACATTATACCTAGTAGCTCTCTGTGGAACTCGAAAATTTATCAATTCAATTAAATCAACACAGTCAAAAAAAGATATAACAATTTTGTAGAGCAACATAAAATCAAATATGTCTCTTCGGTCACATAGCGATGGAAGTCTTAGTACAGTCTGCAGTGCACTGTAATCAACATTATCACTAGACTTAAGAACTTATTCTGTATTGATTCTAAGGATTTAATATGAACTGCATATTATGTTTATATATTATGTTTAAATTGGACTGTATGCCCTTTTTAGTAAATATTTAACTTTTATGCACCTTACATAAATTACGCTGTTAACTCGCGCTGACAAACGAGCCAACTGTTACACACACATTGACGTTTGTGCATAATTCAAATTACGTGGCTCGTCCACTAGGAGTGTAGTCGAGTTGACTAATCAATATAATAATAATAAATAAATAAATGGTTTCGTCAATAGTTCATGATTCATGATTCAATTTCATTTATCATCCAAAAGTTTTGAAAAATAAATACTATTATTTGTACGTTGCGTTATATTTGTGATATTATACGTATTTTATTGCAAAATTAGATGCAGTGTCCTATGCACCATTGGATGCGGGTAAGGGAACGTAGAAGTAGTAGAATTATCATTATTTTTCGTAAAAATATTCATTAAAAACAATTTTACGATAATTAATAAATAATTCACAATAATTTACGTTTTTTTTTTGATAATTTTAAGCTTACGATTGTGTCAGTTTAATTTTCAGGAGTTGAAATTTGGTATTGTTCATTTTTATGTTTTTTTGGATCGATTTCTTGTCCAATCGTCCTCGAGCTTTGCAGTTGCAAGACGCATTGCAATTAGCTATTTGTGTTTGCAAAACTAATACAGGTAAAAAATGTCTATCTAACTAACTTGCTAACCATCACGCCATTTAGGCAGAGAGGATAGAACGCCATACCACTCTGTCCTGACATACTTCCTTTGCACATTTATACATCTTCTCATACACATACGACGATTATTTTTACATGTCCACTTGTCGTACTTGGTCATGCCAGGTTGTCTTTCTCGGCCTTCCTCGGCTTCTACATCCAGGCACACTTGCATTTAAACTTATTTTGGCCGTTCTTTCGCTCCACATGACTGAACCATCGTAAAAGGTTAATTTTGTGGATAGTGCTTATCTCAGCCTTGCACTCTGCTCTAATTTGGACATTTGTACACCTATCATACATAGTCTTACCACACATAGATCGCATTTCAACAGCATTCAGTCTACTTTCATCCTTGTTTTTCCAACACCACGCTTCACTACCATACAAATCTTTATTTTTCCTGTAAAAAAAATATGTAAATGTTAAGATAGTCGAGTTTTTTTTTGTTATTGGTGTGATTTCTCAAGAAATTGGCGCTGTATAAGTTATCCCGAAGTGTACTCAGCCTTTATGTTTGTTATTGTAACTTCTTTGTTGGTGTGTGTGGATATCTGAACCAGCAAGATAAGAATTTCACAGATAAGAATTATTATCGTACCAAATTCTAAAACATAATATATGTTCAGCGCATTATATTCGTTCCGTGGTTTCCAATTTCGGTTATCATAATATATGTATGTATAAATATAAATGTTTTATTTTTATTTATTTATTATTAATTGAAAATTAAACATTTTAATGCTGATGATGAACTTAAATATTTAAATTCCGTAGCTGCTATCAAAATAACAGGAATTAACGGATTTAAATTTTTAACCAGTAAATATACTTTGGAGTCGATTTTGTATTTTTTTTTTTTTTGACCATCAGTTTTCGAGAAAATTGAGCATGAAGTTGATTTTTTTTGCAAATTGTTATAAAATTTCATGTATTTAGTCAAATTAATACCATCCATAAAGAAAACAAAATTGAAAAACGTGTTTTTACATATGAATTTAAGCAATTTTATTTAATTTGCCATACTTTCGTGAAAAGAAAATTTTTTGAGAAATGTCTTTCTCGGCCTTTCTCGGCTTCTTCATCCAGGCACACTTGCCTTTCGCTCATTCGCTTTTACATGACCAAACCAACCATCGTAAAAAGCCTTTCTTAATTTTGTCGATAGTGCTTATCTCAGCCTTGCACTCTGCTCCAATTTCGACATTTGTACACCTATCATACATAGTCTTACCACACATTCGCCTGAGAGATCGCATTCATATAAAAAACTAAAATATAAAAACTAATCAAATGAGATAATAAGCTTTTACGGATGTTGACTTAAAAACTATAATTTCCTAAAATAATTATTTTTAATAATTATATTATATTTTATCGGAGTTGCTCCGTCACGAATCGGCGAGCCACCTTCCTATTTTGTATTGGAAACGGATTGTGAACTGTTTCCGCCAGTGTGTATATCGCTACAGTCGCGTCACATAGCAGCAAAAATATATTATATATTTTTTGTTATAAACAAAAATCATTAAGAAGGAATATGAGATTTGATACATTTTTATATTTAAAGAGTTATTTATTAGGTATTTTCGTCATTTGATGATAGTATTTGTTTGATCCAAGTCCCGTTCAAGCGATATTAGACAATTTTTACTTAATCTGCCATACTTTTGTGAAAAGAAAAAAAAAAATTTTTTTCAAGCTCAGATTTAAAAGTAATAATTGATTCTTTCAGATTTTCTTTTTTTTATTTCAAAAATTTATTGAAAAATTACAATATCAAGGGATTTTTTTTAAAATTTTGTTCATAACAAAAAATATATTACAATTCCAACCATATAAAACACAATGATCAAAAATGTTGTTTTCATTTATAAATTTATGTTTTAAAAACACTAAACTACGAGTGACTTTTAACGCCCGTTATTGGCTAATGACGTCATACCCGTCCATTATAAAAGGCGGGAAATTCATTAAGAAGTGAGCGCCCATATTGATGTGACGTCACACCGCATGCGCGCCAAATGGAGGATTTTGCGAGCGATTTGAAAAAGCGCTATTTCAAACCGCGCTACAAAATTCACATGACATCGTAAAAATTAAAAAAAAAAATTCCCTTGATATTGTTATTTTTCAATTTATTTTTTGGAATAAAAAATAGGAAATCGGAAAGAACACAATTGTTTTTTATGTTTTTTTATATAAATTGCTTTAAAAAATCCATAATAGTGCGAAACAGCTGTCAAAAAATTGAAAAATGTATCAACATGAATAGAAATTTGCTTTCCCCTCGCAGACGATGATGCATAGGGCACTGTACTGTCACACTAAATGCAGTTTATCTTAATATTTTTTTACCCGAAGGCAGGATGATCTAGTTTGATTTGATTGTCTACTAGACTCGGCGAAACAGCTGTCACAAAACTTTTATAAAATTAAATACTGCCTGTGGTGCATAGATACAATATTTTTCTTTTTGAAGAGACCGGAAGTCGTTTTGATTTTCGTCACAGATCGTCCGATTGTTTTGGCACCCCTTCCCCCTCCCTCGGTACGCGCGCGCGCGCCGCCCCCCGCGCCCCCCGCCCCCCCGCGCCCCCCCGCCGCTGTAGCCATAACAACCGGTGGGGCGCGCGCTAGGGGCGACCACACGTGCAAATTGTAACGCGTTATTCCCTATTTACGGCTAGAAAAATATATGACGCGACTGTGGCTGAGTGCAAAAGTCGAGGAAGGCCGAGAAAGACATGGCATGAAAAAAAAAATAGGTGCACTAATGTTGAAATTAGAGCAGAATGCGCGGCTGAGATAAGCATCATCGACAAAATTAAGAAAGGTCTTTTACGTTGGTTCGGTCATGTAGAGCGAATGGATGATGAAGGAACAGCTAAAAAAATATATGATTTTATTTAGTAGAAATTTACGGACGATAATTTTACGTGATAACGTCATAAGAAAACATTGATGAAAAATAGCATAGTTTTATGAATTGAATTGAATTATTATTACTGAATTATCATTATTTTGTATAATACAAAGCAGGAGTTAACTAAAAATTACAATTTTTTCCATAAATTATCATTATCTACTCGGACGCATCGGCCGATAGAGTGGAAGAGAGATGGATGCGTCACAAACCGAACGCTTAGGCCGATCGTGCCTCTCTATCGCTTGTTCCGCGCTCTCGCTTGCACACTCGGCTCAGGCGGAACGTGACAATGAGTCATGCATGTGCAGCCGGCGTTCATCGACGTATTAGAAGTTATCACGTCAATAAACACCATTAATGTATGATAAACAACTATTATTTTTTTTTTTTTTCACAACCCTGGTTTTAGGGTGAGTATTAGTGGAACTGGGAAGGCGCACTAAATATTACGTATGGGGTAACCATATTTTATATAATTATTAACCTAATATCACATTAAATTTATTTCAAGAACAGTAATATTAATGTTTGTATTTTTTACTAGTTTTAGACACGCTAAATATGTTACTGCGACTGTGCCTGGATGTAGAAGTCGAGGAAGGCCGAGAAAGACATGACGTGATCAAGTAAAACAAGTGGGCATGTAAGAAGTCGGAATAATCGACGTGCGTGCATGAGAAGATGTATGAATGTGGAGGGAGCAAGAGAAGTGTGCCAGGACAGAGTGGTGTGGCGTTCTATCCTCTCTGCCTACCCCTTCGGGGAAATGGCGTGATGGTTAGTTAGTTAGTTAGTTAGATATGTTTCTAAAAAAAAAAAATGTAAATTATAATAATTTGATTTATATTTTTTATTGACATTACTTGGTGGAATTCCATGATTAAATTTTTCATATATAACTAATTAAAGTTAAATAAAAAATGCTTGGTATACTTCCACTTTTATTTATTTTGACCAGTTAGCGCTTTCACCCTGTAACGGGCATCTTCAGACTGGTCATGAATAAAAAATATAAACAACATTTTGAGTGTGTCCAAATACTTGTAGACAAAAACTGGATTTCACCCATTACGGGCTAATCATTACAATTTGACATCTCAACAGAGACGTTGGAAGGGAGTATGGATATCTAGGCGTTTACAGGGCTTATGCCCTGTCATTGGCTGGGCTAAGTGGCCACTTGATGTATCAAATACTAGGTGGAATGGGAAGTAAAACAAGTGGGCATGTAAGAAGTCGGAATAATCGACGTGCGTGCATGAGAGGATGTATGAATGTGGAGGAAGCAAGAGAAGTATGCCAGGACAGAGTGATGTTAGTTAGTTAGTATTTTTTTATATCAAAAATTGATTTTTACAGAATTTAATAATTTTAATGCAATTTTTTTTTCCAAATCTGTAAACGATGTAAAAAAAAAGTTTTCGTTCAATAAAAAGGTAAAAGTGACGCAGAAAAGTAGATATTATGAAGCTAACTAACCACCATGCCATTTCTCCGAAGGGGTAGGCAGAGGGTAGAACGCCACAAAACTAAAACAGCCTTATCTCTTAAAAGTTTTTACCCGCAGTTCGCCTTATTTCCCCAACCTGTTTTTTTTATTTGATAATTTTATTACATGACTGCAGGATGATCAGTCATACGCTTCAGTACCGGTCCAAGGTATCACACGTGAAATATATATCTGAAAAAAATATTTCATGAACTAAAAAGCAAAAACTTTACTCATAAATTACTTGAAAAAATTAATTCAAATATTATACATAATATTTAAAAAATAAATGTTTTTAAAACGTTGTTAATGTTAATTTATGAAGAATACCTATTTTAATTTTATATAGAATACTAAGTTTTGAGAATAGGTGTGCGGTGGTTTGACTTTGTAAGGAACACAGAGGTGAGGCAACGGACACAGCAACCCTTGTTATCTTCTGTCATCCGGCGAAGGCGTTTCGGCTGGCTAGGCCATATACTCAGACGCCTCCCGAGAGCCTTAACCACGCTTGCCTATTTTACAAGGCATTAGGTTCCCGGCGTCCCGGTCGTCCGCTGTTGACAATCCGTCGGCAGTTTGCGTCAGAGCTGCGGGACGCGGACTCGACTTGGGAGGATGCGCGGGAGCTGGCGGCCGATCGCTTGGCCTGCGGTGCGATATTCTAAGGTTTTAGACACTTCTGCGCAAAACGAATTCAGTACAAAATCGTATGCGCAGTAGTTTAAAAACACTTACAGAATCGAAGCGCTGGAGGCAGTTTGTGGAGTCCATATGCTCCACATAGGGAGCGGATATGGTATAATAAAATAATGAATTTTATATTGTTGTAAATATTTACACATGTTTTTTTATGTATATTTTTGTAAATAAATATATTATTTGTGTTGTTGAATTCATTGCCGCCCGAACTGCGACACTGTTTTTAATACAATCCTATGAACACTGGCGGAAACGACGTTTCGCTCTAATATTGTGTTATTCATAATATTAATTATTCATCAACTATTTAATAAATAAAATATACATTATTATTCAAGCATTTTATCGTTTTCGTAACAAATTATCAAGATACGCTGCATTTGATGTGTCTAACTGCGTTAATTGGTTTAATTTGAATCGGGTTGTGGTCTAGTGGTAGATTCGGAGATTCAGGATTAGAATCTCTAGATTCGAATCCCACTTCAACACAACTTGCTTCCTGCTTTCTGGCACAGTATTTCCGACTGTTTGAAAGCAGCCGAAATTGAAATATTTGAGTATATCATAAAAGCTCAAATGTTTCTTTTAATTTAATAAAAAAATAAATTATTCAATCCCGAACGTGTAGAAAAACAAAATTAAAAAATTTCATTTTATTTTTTTTAGTACTTTTATATAGACTAATTAATTACAGTACATTATATCAATTCCTAACAATTCTTATCCTAATGTTGAATAAATTAATATTTTCCATGTCTCGACCCGACACGCTAGATAGTTCCTTCTCAATAATAAAAAATTGTGTAATAATTAATATTTTTTGTATTTTTTTTTTGTTAAATGTAAAAATTATCTGAAATGTATCAGCTTGCAGCTAACCGCGTATGTTTAATAAATCGCGTAGTTTTTTTCTTATTATCGTATTTATATTAAAAAAAACATTTCCTAATAAATTACTAACTTATAAATAACCGTTATAAAACGATAATATTCATTACTTTGTACAACACATATATGTAATTTAAATTATCATTTAAAGTACATACTCGTATATCAATGTTTTTTATTCATTCAAAGTTATGTTATGGTTACATTACCTTTGGTAGAAGCCGAGGAAGGCCGAGAAAGACATGGCATGACCAAGTACGACAAGTACTTGAAAGTGGACATGTGAAAAGTCGGAATAATCGACGTATGTGCATGAGAAGAGGTATGAATGTAGAGGAAGCAAAGGAAGTATGTCAGAACAGAGTGGTATGGCGTTCTATCCTCTCTGCTTACCCCTACGGAGTAATGGCGTGATAGTTAATTAGTTAGTTAGTTAAAACTTAATGATAATAGCATTTTTTTAATGTAATATGGTTTTTAAATATTTTTATACAAAAAATGCCATGATTATACTTAACAAGTAAACAGTATTTATTTTTTAATCTCAATCTAATCTAAATGTCGTTTGAATCGGGATTTAGTGAACTAAAATATTTAAACCGAATGTATTTGTGGATTCGAATATTTTGTTATATATTGAATAGATTCCGCCGGTGAGTAAAAGTACTTAAATATGTACGGAACCAATACACGGCCGGTTCCACTAATACTACGACAGGGGGAGCGTGTCCGCACGCGCGGCTCTATACGTGTGTAGGTGAGGTAGTTTGTATGTATGGCAGGGTCGCATTCCGCGCCTTTTTTGCAGAATTTATGAAAAAAATTATTTAAAAGTCCCAAAAAAAAGAGTTTTAAAACGAAAATTAAAAACAACGAAGTCGGAATTGGACAGTTCGAATGTTATTATTTGTTCGATTGATGATTAAATTAAATTTAAGGAGATAATTCTCTAAGTGACAGTTAAATTCGCCAAAAATCGAAAATATTTTAATTTTAAAAGCACGACTCATTGTCACGTTCCGCCCGAGCCGAGTGTGCAAGCGAGGGCGCGGAACAAGCGATAGAGAGGCACGATCGGCCTAAGCGTTCGGTTTGCGACGCATCTATCTCTCTTCCACTCCATCGGCCGATGCGGCCGAGTAGAAGGGAGACAGCAGCGGCACACAAGTTAACTCCTCAATTAACTCCCGCTTTGTATTATACAAAATCATGATAATTCAGTAATAATAATTCAATTCAATTCATAAAAGTATGCTATTTTTCATCAATGTTTTCTTATGACGTTATCACGTAAAATTATCGTCCGTAAACCGACTTTTTTAAAGAATTTATCGCTATTATAGTGCAGTGCCCTATGCAGATGTGTATTTTATATTACTACTACTACCCTATAACTTTCACTTACCCGCACCCTATGGTGCATAGAGCACTGCAACGATTCGCTAAGTGTAATAGCGCCCTTGAGGTATATTTATACGAAAACGTCGCTATATAAATTATCCATAATAATAATAATAGCGTCCTTGAGGTGATTTCTCACAGAAATGTCGCTAACCAACTATTATTATTATTGATCATTTTATTACATGAAAGTAAGATGATCAGCCCTACGCTTTAGCACCAGTCCAAGGTATCAAACATGGAATGTGAATGGGAAAATCACATTTTATATTATACAGTCATAATTACATGATAAAATATTTTTTGTCAGAGACATTTTTAAATCTCATAATCAAGGTGGCAAATTTAATCAGTTATACATAAATATTAATTTAATCCTTTTTTTTAAATCATTTAAATGGCTAATTTTCAGAGAAGAATAAAACTGTTTAATGTATTTTAAATATTGAGTATTTTTTTAGTAAAATCGTTCATCCTTCAGGATCACCGATTAAATATTATTGACTGTTAACGACATATTATATGAGCGAAGAACGGCAGAGACATCTATTGACAAAATATCAAACTCGGTTCAAATGGTTTGAGTCTTTAGTCCCTCTAGGACTTTTCGTAGCGGTGCGGTAGATAGCTGTTTGCCATCGCCCACACCACGATTCTCGGTCGCGGTGCAAACGCGATTCTGTAGCTCAATCACAGATGACTATCGACGAGATAAAGATTTTCTCACCATGGATGCTTAAAGTTTTCGCGATCACAATGGAACATCTGTTAAAAGTTATCAATCGGGATTATTAATTACCGCTTTAAATATGGAAAATACGCCAAAATAAGCTGTAAGTAAAGTAAAAAAACTTTGTAGAACTCCATGATATCTTATGTTAAAATTTAAAAAAAACCGATGTTTTTGGTTCTACGTGATTTTATTATTAAGTTAGTGACAATTGTTTTGCCTTGTAAGGGCGTTATCAAACTGTACTGGTAATGCCCTTACAAGGCGAAACAATTGTCACTAACTTGATAATAAAATCACGTAGAACCAAAAAAATCGTTTTTTTTTTTTAATTTTAAGATAAGATAAAAAACTTTTGGTTGTCTGTAAAGACGATTTACGGACGGTAATTTTACGTGATAAAGTCATAAGAAAACATTGATGAGAAATAGCTTACTTTTATGAATTGAATTGAATTATTATTACTGAATTATCATGATTTTGTATAATACAAAGCGGGAGTTAATTGAAAATTACAATTTTTTCCATAAATTTATTATTTTTGTTTTTTCTTCTTGTGTGCTGCTGCTGTCTCCCTTTTACTCAGACGCATCGGCCGATGGAGTGGAAGAGAGATAGATGCGTCACAAATCGAACGCTTAGGCCGATCGTGCCTCTATCGCTTGTTCCGCGCTCTCGCTTGCACACTCGGCTCAGGCGGACAATGAGTCATGCTTTTTCATGTTGTAGGCCACATTGGTAGTCTTGTTACTAGACTCAAGAAGCATGCTTCTATCTTGCAGGACGAGGTGGTGGCGATATCCGAGCGCGTCGTGCTGCGCGCCGAGGAGCTGCCGGCGTGGGCGTGCGGGGGCGCGGGCGCGGGCGGCTGGCCGCGCGGCCTGCGCGCCGCGTGGGCCCCGCGCCCCCCGGCCAGCCGCGCGGCGAGCCCCCGGAGCACCGGCTCGACTTCGCAGACGTCAACAAGGAGAAGGCCCTAATAGGTAATGGGGAATGAGACATGTTTGCGTTTTTATTAGGTACTTATATTTATTAATTTATTTCTGGATGGCTTATTTTTATTTATTTTATTTATTCATTATAAACACCTATACAGGCTTTTCATAAAAAGAGAATACAAAAATATTTGCAAATACATAAAAATGAAAAATATATATAATACATAATATGCCTTAAATACACAACAATACAATGCTAGAGTTTATTACAAAATGACTTGACTGATCCAATGCTGGAGTTGAAGAGATCAACACCCTCGCACACCAACTCGCCATTTCTTTGAATCCTGTTTATGGCGTAATTATAAGCGTAATTTCTATTTTCGGTCAAACAAACAAACGGCAACTTCTTGTGGTGCGACCCGGAATGCGAAATCTGACCTCATTCAACAACATTGGACAGTCAAGTTTATTATTTATTAATTTATATATAGAAGGTATAAAGCGCTATTTTCGCGAGAGATCGCCTCAAAAGAGAGGCTAGATCATAACACGTCTTGCAACTACCAAGCGCATGGACGGTTGGGTTTTTTTTCTAGCCTTCTACAGTTTTAAACAGATATTAATACATGATAGATTATCATCATCATACCATGTCCGCTCCCTATGCGGAGCACATGGAATCCACAAACTGCCTCCAGGCCAAGCGATCGGCCGCCAGCTCCCACGCATCCTCCCGAGTCAAGTCCACGTCCCGCAGCTCTGACGCAAACTGCCGACGAATCGTCAACAGTGGGCGCCGAGAACCTGATGCCTTGTAAGATAGGCAAGCATGGTGGCGGCTCTCTAGTATATGGGGAAACGCCCTCGCCGGATGACAGTAGATACCGCGGGTTGGGTTGCTCACCTCTGTGTTCCTTACACAGTCAGACCACCGCACACCTAATATTCTCCTAAGGGACCTATTCTCTGCACTCAGGAGTCTGGTATCTTGGGCCCTGGTTAGGTGCCACGTTATATACGCGTCCGAATACTTTCATTGCCCCTATCACTATCTCACTGTCATAAACACATTCACCCCAACCTGCTCAAGGAGCTGGCCCAAATCTACAGTGATAGGGATATTAGTAATTCTACCCCTTTTTTAAGTCGTTAGTTACAATTACCTCCACCAGCAGCCCCGGCTGAGTATAAAGGAAGGAGAGGGTTAAAAGGCATGCACATTTTATTGCCCCCAGTTTGATTAATTCTTTTTTAACTGACAATAAAATGGCATTGTCAGATTTTCCAAATTTTTCATCTTTTAAAAAATTAACCCAAAGTTGGATACATAGTGTAAAGGTAGAATCATTCTTACCATAAAGACCATAACTATAAAACATAATCTATGTCATTTTTTATTTTTATATATTATAATTATTTCCCCTCTTCTTCTTCCGGTATAAAGATACCAATATCTTGTGTTCATTCTTTTTTTTAACTATCTTGTTTACATTATCTGTTATTTTTTTTCCATTTTTACATGACTCTATTTTTCTCTTTTTGCCACGTGCATACTGTATGACTTTCACAGTATACCCACAAACAGGCTATGCCTTAGTGGGATTTTTGTTTATATATTTTTTTAAACCCTTATGTATGGAAGCGAAGCATGGAGGTGGAAAAATAAGGATGAAAGTAAATTGAATGCAGTTGAAATGCAATCTCTCAGGCGAATGTGTGGTAAAACTATGTATGATAATGTTGCACTAATGTTGAAATTAGAGCAGAATGCAAGGCTGAGATAAGCATTATCGACAAAATTAAGAAAATACTTTTACAATGGTTCGGTCATGTAGAGCGAATGGATGATGAAAGAACGGCTAAAAAAAATATGATGCGACTGTGCCTGGATGTAGAAGTCGAGGAAGGCCGAGAAAGGCACGGCATGATCAAGTAAAACAAGCGGGCATGTAAGAAGTCGGAATAATCGACGTGCGTGCACGAGAAGATGTATGAATGAGGAGGAAGCAAGAGAAGTATGCCAGGACAGAGTGGTGTGGCGTTCTATCCTCTCTGCCTACCCCTTCGGAGAAATGGCGTGATGGTTAGTTAGTTAGTTAGTTAAATGTATATGTGTTTTTAGTGTAAATTTTTTTATTATTTTTTTTAAATTTTTATTTGTTTATGGACAGCCAACAGACATACACTTATTTTAAATATACAGGGTTATTTTTTAGTCAGTTAACAAAAAAAAACCCTGAATTCAGTATCGTTAATAGAACCCATTTCAATAAAAAAACATGTCCTTTCTCAAATAAAAAAAAAAGAAAAGGGCACCCAAATAATTCCTCAGAAATAGTAAAGACTTGGTCACCCCTAGGCCGAGCAGCGTTCGGCCGCCTCCCCGCCCCCGCCCGGCCCCCCCTCTCCTTGCCTATGTCCGGCGGTTTTAAATTGTTCCAAATCTTCCTTCATACTTTCAACGGGCTTAGGACCGTCAAAACACATGTCGACAAATTAATTCTCAGATGATAAGGAGTCGATAAAGTGAAAAAACGACATGTGCTTAGGCGTATTTAAAAATTGGAATTGGCTATTTACAATAATTGTTGAATTAACTTACAAATGGAGTCCATTTCTCTTACACTAATTGTATTTTAATAATTGTTCAAAATGCAGTCCATGTTGCTGCAAGCACAGTCTAGCCTGTTTTAGGACATTTCCACTAATGTTCCTTAGCACAAAATGTTCATTTTTCACTTGATCAAAGGCTAAAATAATTTTTGTTGAAAACGGCGACGTCAAACGCGGCGCGTGGGCACAACCGTCAAAGATCGCGGCGCGGGGGGACTGCGCGAGCGGCCCCTGCGCATCCACACCCCGCGCGCACCTTCGTCGCACTTACCCTTATGTGCCGCGTATGAACCAACGCGAATATGCAAACAGCTGTGCTGTGATAGGGTGTACGTAATTTGTAAAAATTATAGGAATAAAAATAATAAATTGTAAAAAAAAAAAGTACATGTTTTTTTATTGAAATGGGGTTCTATTAACGATACTGAATTCAGGGTTTTTTTTTGTTAACTGACTAAAAAATAACCCTGTATACAACATTAATTTCTAACAATAATGTCCACTTAAAAGGCTATCACTTAAGTATCTAAAAATATCTATGTAAACAATTTGTTTTGAGGAGATTGTTGAGTAAACCTTACTCCCAAGCGTCATGTTAGTTTGTTCTCTGTCCCCCCAGCCTCGGACGACGCCCCCTGTGTCGTGGTGTTCTCGTACCCCCGCTACTGCCGCTACCGGGCCATGCTGCGCCGCCTGCAGGGCGCGGGGGCCCCACTGGGTCAGCAGCCCCGAGGTGCTGGCGCTGGGCGGGTACGCGCCCCCGTCCTCCGACACCAGGGTGCTCTACTGTCGGGTGAGACCCCACGGACTAACTAAACTCCTAGTACCCCCGCTACTGCCGCTACCGGGCATGCTGCGCCGCCTGCAGGGCGCGGGGCCCCACTGGGTCAGCAGCCCCGAGGTGCTGGCGCTGGGCGGGTACGCGCCCCCGTCCTCCGACACCAGGGTGCTCTACTGTCGGGTGAGTGGAACCCCACGGACTAACTAAACTCCTAGTACCCCCGCTACTGCCGCTACCGGGCCATGCTGCGCCGCCTGCAGGGCGCGGGGCCCCACTGGGTCAGCAGCCCCGAGGTGCTGGCGCTGGGCGGGTACGCGCCCCCGTCCTCCGACACCAGGGTGCTCTACTGTCGGGTGAGTGGAACCCCACGGACTAACTAAACTCCTAGTACCCCCGCTACTGCCGCTACCGGGCCATGCTGCGCCGCCTGCAGGGCGCGCGGGGCCCCACTGGGTCAGCAGCCCCGAGGTGCTGGCGCTGGGCGGGTACGCGCCCCCGTCCTCCGACACCAGGGTGCTCTACTGTCGGGTGAGTGGAACCCCACGGACTAACTAAACTCCTAGTACCCCCGCTACTGCCGCTACCGGGCCATGCTGCGCCGCCTGCAGGGCGCGGGGCCCCACCCCCTGGTGCTGGCGCTGGGCGGGTACGCGCCCCCGTCCTCCGACACGAGGGTGCTGGCTGTCGGGTGAGTGGAACCCCGGACTAACTAAACTCCTAGTCCCCCGCTACTGCCGCTACCGGGCCATGCTGCGCCGCCTGCAGGGCGCGGGGTGGGCCCTAGGTGTCGGGTGCGGGTACGCGAACCCCACGACACCACTAACTGTCGGGTGAGTGGAACCCCACGGACTAACTAAACCCTAGTACCCCCGCTACTGCCGCTACCGGGCCATGCTGCGCCGCCTGCAGGGCGCGGGGCCCCACTGGGTCAGCAGCCCCGAGGTGCTGGCGCTGGGCGGGTACGCGCCCCCGTCCTCCGACACCAGGGTGCTCTACTGTCGGGTGAGTGGAACCCCACGGACTAACTAAACTCCTAGTACCCCCGCTACTGCCGCTACCGGGCCATGCTGCGCCGCCTGCAGGGCGCGGGGCCCCACTGGGTCAGCAGCCCCGAGGTGCTGGCGCTGGGCGGGTACGCGCCCCCGTCCTCCGACACCAGGGTGCTCTACTGTCGGGTGAGTGGAACCCCACGGACTAACTAAACTCCTAGTACCCCCCCGCTACTGCCGCTACCGGGCCATGCTGCGCCGCCTGCAGGGCGCGGGGCCCCACTGGGTCAGCAGCCCCGAGGTGCTGGCGCTGGGCGGGTACGCGCCCCCGTCCTCCGACACCAGGGTGCTCTACTGTCGGGTGAGTGGAACCCCACGGACTAACTAAACTCCTAGTACCCCCGCTACTGCCGCTACCGGGCCATGCTGCGCCGCCTGCAGGGCGCGGGGCCCCACTGGGTCAGCAGCCCCGAGGTGCTGGCGCTGGGCGGGTACGCGCCCCCCGTCCTCCGACACCAGGGTGCTCTACTGTCGGGTGAGTGGAACCCCACGGACTAACTAAACTCCTAGTACCCCCGCTACTGCCGCTACCGGGCCATGCTGCGCCGCCTGCAGGGCGCGGGGCCCCACTGGGTCAGCAGCCCCGAGGTGCTGGCGCTGGGCGGGTACGCGCCCCCGTCCTCCGACACCAGGGTGCTCTACTGTCGGGTGAGTGGAACCCCACGGACTAACTAAACTCCTAGTACCCCCCGCTACTGCCGCTACCGGGCCATGCTGCGCCGCCTGCAGGGCGCGGGGCCCCACTGGGTCAGCAGCCCCGAGGTGCTGGCGCTGGGCGGGTACGCGCCCCCGTCCTCCGACACCAGGGTGCTCTACTGTCGGGTGAGTGGAACCCCACGGACTAACTAAACTCCTAGTACCCCCGCTACTGCCGCTACCGGGCCATGCTGCGCCGGCCTGCAGGGCGCGGGGCCCCACTGGGTCAGCAGCCCGACTGGGTCAGCAGGTTGCCCCCGTCCTCCGACACCAGGGTGCTGTCGGTGCGCTGGCGCTAGTGGAACCCCACGGGGTACCCCCGTACCCCCGCTACTGCCGCTACCGGGCCATGCTGCGCCGCCTGCAGGGGCGCGGGGCCCCACTGGGTCAGGCCCCCGAGGTGCTGGCGCTGGGCGGGTACGCGCCCCCGTCCTCCGACACCAGGGTGCTCTACTGTCGGGTGAGTGGAACCCACGGACTAACTAAACTCCTAGTACCCCCGCTACTGCCGCTACCGGGCCATGCTGCGCCGCCTGCAGGGCGCGGGGCCCCACTGGGTCAGCAGCCCCGAGGTGCTGGCGCTGGGCGGCCGCTACTGCCACCGGGCCTGCGCCGCCTGCAGGGCGCGGGGCCCCACTGGGTCAGCAGCCCCGAGGTGCTGGCGCTGGGCGGGTACGCGCCCCCGTCCTCCGACACCAGGGTGCTCTACTGTCGGGTGAGTGGAACCCCACGGACTAACTAAACTCCTAGTACCCCCGCTACTGCCGCTACCGGGTCATGCTGCGCCGCCTGCAGGGCGCGGGGCCCCACTGGGTCAGCAGCCCCGAGGTGCTGGCGCTGGGCGGGTACGCGCCCCCGTCCTCCGACACCAGGGTGCTCTACTGTCGGGTGAGATCTGAACCCCACGGACTAACTAAACTCCTAGTAAGCCCGCTACTGCCGCTACCGGGTCATGCTGCGCCGCCTGCAGGGCGGGGGCCCCACTGGGTCAGCAGTCCCCCGAGGTGCTGGCGCTGGGCGGGTACGCGCCCCCGTCCTCCGACACCAGGGTGCTCTACTGTCGGGTGAGTGGAACCCCACGGACTAACTAAACTCCTAGTACCCCGCTCACTGCCGCTACCGGGTAGGCTGCGCCGCCTGCAGGGCGCGGGGCCTTGACTGGGTCAGCAGCCCCGAGGTGCTGGCGCTGGGCGGGTACGCGCCCCCGTCCTCCGACACCAGGGTGCTCTACTGTCGGGTGAGTGGAACCCCACGGACTAAACTAAACTCCTAGTACCCCCCTATTATTAAAACTTGTCATGCTGCGCCGCCTGCAAATGAAACGGGGCCCCACTGGGTCAGCAGCCCCGAGGTGCTGGCGCTTGGCAGGTACGCGCCCCCGTCCTGCGACACCAGGGTGATTCTACTGTCGGGTGAGTGGAATGACACGGACTAACTAAACTCCTGTAAACGCCCCCGCTACTGCCATATTTCCATGCTGCGCCGCCTACAGGCGCGGGGCCCCAACTGGTAGCATTATTAGCTGGCGCTGGGCGGGTACGCGCCCCCGTCCTCCGACATCCAGGGTGCTCTACTGTCGGGTGAGTGGAACCCCACGGACTAACTAAAATGTTGTTTAAAAAAAACTGCCGCTACCGGGCCAAACTGCGCCGACTGCAGGGCGCGGGGATGTCAGCAGCCACGAGGTTTCCCCGCTGGGCGGGTACCCCGAGTTCTGTTACACCACGTATACACGGGGTCTAACTAAACTCCTAGTACCCACCGCTACCGGCCATGCTGCGCCGCCTGCAGGGCGCGGGGCCCCACTGGGTCAGCAGCCCCGAGGGTGCTGGCGCTGGGCGGGTACGCGCCCCCGTCCTCCGACACCAGGGTGCTCTACTGTCGGGTGAGTGGAACCCCACGGACTAACTAAACTCCTAGTACCCCCGCTACTGCCGCTACCGGGTCATGCGCGCCGCCTGCAGGGCGCGGGGCCCCACTGGGTCAGCAGCCCCGAGGTGCTGGCGCTGGGCGGGTACGCGCCCCCGTCCTCCGACACCAGGGTGCTCTACTGTCGGGTGAGTGGAACCCCACGGACTAACTAAACTCCTAGTACCCCCGCTACCGGGTCATGCTGCGCCGCCTGCAGGGCGCGGGGCCCGCTGGGGGCCGCTACCGGGCCATGATGACAGGTCATAAGCCCTGTAAACGCCTAGATATCCATATTTCCTTCCCTTCATACAGAGATGTCAAATTGTAATTATTAGCCCGTAATGGCTGAAATCCAGTTTTTGTCTACAACTAAATAGTTGTCTAAATAGACACACTCAAAATGTTTTTTAAAAAAAATTATCCTACAAATAGACGACTCCAAATATGATGTAGATTCACTGGTTTCCCGCTTGTACATCGAGTTCTGTTACACGGCGTATATATTATGTAGATAGCACACATTTATCATTGTTAATATATTTGTACTGTTGTGTCTTAGGAGACGTTCGAGTACCCCGAACTCGAGGGGCACGAGTTTGTGTGCAACCACATGGCCCCCCGGCTCAAGGGGCGCTCCGGCCGGGGGCGGCGGCGCCGCGCGCGCTCCGCCTCCAAGTCCTCGGACAGCGACAGCGCCAGCTCACCCACGGTAGGTCGCAACAACGGGACATGCCCCATGCCGGCTAGGGTAGCCCAAAAATGTGCATTTATTTGATATTATTGATATCTCAACAGAGACAGAGAAACTCTGGAAACGAATGTGGGTTATCTAGCGTTTACAGGGCATATGACCTGTCATTGGCTTCAAGCGTCTTCTAGTTAGTAATAAAGCTCGATAGAGCCTTACCCACACCAATAAAGATTAACTAACTAACTAACTAACTAACCATCACGCCATTTCCCCGAAGGGGTAGGCAGAGAGGATAGAACGCCACACCACTCTGTCCTGGCACACTTTCTCTTGCTTCCTCCACATTCATACATCTCCTCATGCACGCACGTCGATTATTCCGACTTCTTACATGTCCACTTTCAAGCACTTGTTTTACTTGATCATGCCATGTCTTTCTCGGCCTTCCTCGACTTCTACATCCAGGCACAGTCGCATCATATATTTTGATTGATTGCCAAAAATGCTTTACAAATCTCCTCAACAGATGTCACCAGATAGAAAAATGTTGAAAATTGTCAAAAAACAAACTCAAATGTGGAAGGTTCTGTACGAATTCAATATAAATAGAACTTTTAAAAATTTGTCATATATATGGTTATCAGATGATGGGCGGAATGGGGGAATGTTGTAATACATCAAGTGGCCACTTAACCCAGCCGATGACAGGTCATAAGCCTGTAAACGCCTAGATGACCCACACTCGTTTCCAGAGTTCTCTGTCTTTGTTAAGATGTCAATAATATCTACATAATATTTGAAGCCGATTTTAAAGTATAATTTTTTTGGTATTATTGATATCTCAACAGAGACAGAGAAACTCTGGAAACGAATGTGGGTTATCTAGGCGTTTTACAGGCTTTATGACCTGTCATTGGCTGGGTTAAGTGGCCACTTGATGCATTACAACATTCCCCATTCCGCCCATCATCTGACAACCATATGTATGACAAATTTTTGAAACTTGTATACATATGTTGAGTTTTGTTACAGAAGAATCCACATAGCGAGTTGTGTTGTCGACAGATTTGAAATATTTTTAATGTTCTTTCCCTATAGTGACATCTGTTGAGAATATAGTTTAAAAGAGTTTAAAAAAATTAGAACTATCAATGGTTGTTTGTGAGGAGTGCTTTTATTCAAGTGGTTATTTTGGACTTTTTGTGAAAATATGGCTTTGTCATCTACTATAAAACGTCAAGCGGACTCTATATTCTTGATAGGTGTCAAAGATTTAGAACCAATATCTAGATTAAATTAGTTACCATTCCATCATCAATATTATACTTTACCTACTTCCCAGGTAGTTGTACTTCATTTAGAACAACCCTCGAAACGCCAGATGTTTTCATATTTCTTCTTATATATACAATACCTTTGAGCACTGTCTTCCAATTAGAATATTAGCTTCAAACTTTACCTGAATACTTGTTTTACCACTGATAAAAAAATTAGTGGGTGCCCAGACATGTAAACTAGTTTTAAAATTTTTAGGCCCGATATTGTCGGCCCTTCGAACTAGAACTTCGAAGGGCTCATCTCCACTCTATTTTTTACGCAATTTACGTACTTTAAATTTGCAAATGCAAAATGTCTATTTTAAATGGCCATCACATATTGAATAACGAATTTCTTGATGTTTTCTTGCAGCCCACGCCGGCCGCGCCCCCGTCGGAGCCCGAGGAGGAGCCGGAGCGCGCGCCCGAGGGGGCCCGCGCGCGCGAGCGGGCCTTCCTGCGCCGCGTGAGGCGCTTCCACCAGCGCCGCGAGAACGGCCCCCCCCGCCCCGCGCGCGCACCTGTAACTTTTCTCATCAGCCATTGTTCATTACTAAAAAAAACTATACCATCTTTAGAAGCATCTTAAAACCCACTTTATATGGCGCAGTTTACTACACAGTTTTCTGTGCAGTCTGAAAACGGTCCCGTATAAAGCTAAAACTGCATGAAAAACTGTGTGCTAGTGTCAGATTTAAGCTGACATGACAGTCAATGTTTTTTATGTAAACGTTTAAGTAGACATTGGTTTATTGTATGCTTTTAAATACGTAAAAAACCAATAACATATTTACATTATTAGCTAAATATACAATTTCCTGAGAGCAAACATACGATAATAACTTACAATCGCGTTTTTAAAAATACACATATTTAGCGTGTCTTTTGACAGAAGTTTGACAGACTGCACAGTTTTCTGAACAAGAAACTGTGTAGTTTTCTGAACAAGAAACTGTCCCATATAAAGCGGGCATTAGAATATGGATCCCCAATATGAAGTCCCCACTATTCTGTTTACATAGATAAAATCGAATCGATACAAGCCAAATTCTTAAGAATTCTTGCCTATAGATCTGGAGCGAGTCGCAGATTACACAACTATAAAGATCGATTACATTTCTTTAAACTGTTTGGAGAAAAATAATCGATCTCACTTGCTTGCATAAAATTATAAAAGTCACCTTGACACAACGCTAATAAGCGAAATTGGTCTGCGTGCCAATTTCCGTCATTTTCAGAGTTGAGCGCTTTTCCTCCAATACAGGATATTGGTTACAATCCTTTCTCTCGTATGTGCAGAGAGTACCAATGTAATACACAGGGACAGCACTGAAGGTACAGATGGGACATCTTCGGAAGCTCCGTAGGTGGCTTCAAGAGAAGGTTGTCCGCCAGATATTTGTGATCACTTTTGCTTTTATCTCGCGAATGTCGGTAACAGCAAACTGTAATATCTGCCGAGAGCTGCTAATTCTATATTTTGCCTGTTTTACCTGCCGCTAATCGCTAGTTTTATATTATTTTCTAGAGGTGGGTTAAAGCGTTAAATTCCCAAAAAACGGTTATAACTGATACGTTACCAGATTTTTAACGACTACTGGTAAGCGTTACTATTAACGGCGTTTATGATTTCTGATAGTTGCTTCGAATTTGGTTATTTGGTAACGTTTAACCTATCACCATCTCTTTTCCACCGATTTTATTATCATGTGTTAAAACGGGACGTAGGATAATAAATCACCAGTAACGGCAGTAACGCAAGCCTTATCCTTTTTCTTCGTGTTTATTCTTACAGGTTTAAACGAGACGAAGGATAATAAATAGTGCATCCTTTTTTTACTCACTATTTAGTCCGAGGGTTAGGTGAAACAGAAGCATAATAATGAATATAGTGAAAATCATGCAGTTAATACGTTAATTAATAACTTATCCTTTTTATTCTTATTCAGGTTTAAACAGGACGGAGGATAATAAACGCTGCATCTCTTTTCTGCTTACTGTTTTTACCTAAGTGTTAGATGAAATAGAAGGGCGTTAATTGTTAACCACGCTTACCAGTTTATAACTACTAATAATTAATGTGGGGTTTGATAACGTCGTGAATTAACCGGTTAGGTTATATATTAGTCCACCTCTAATTATTTCGTGCGTCGGAGTGTCGCCCACAATGGCAGAGGATTGTTTTTTGTTTTGACGTTTAATGTAGGGTCAATATTGATGATTATTGTGGACGTGATTTCCAGTGAGCCTGCACGTGGTGTACGAGGCTGTGCGGCGCGCGGGCGGGTACGAGGAGGTGACGCGCGCGCGAGGCTGGCGGCGCCTGCTAGGCGCTCTGGGCGCCGTGGGACACCAGGCCACCATGGCGAGACGCAACTACGAAAGGTGAGCCAGAGAATGTTGACTAACGAAACACCGTGGTGTCCATTGATTTATGGACTACCGATGAATAAAATGACTCGCCTGCAATCAGTATTGAACGCTGCAGCTAGACTTATTTTCGGAACTGGGTTCTTTCCGATTTTCTATTTTTTATATCAAAAAATTGATTGAAAAATAACAATATCAAGGGAATTTTTTTTAAATTTTTACGATGTCATATGAATTTTCTAGCGCGGTTTGAAATAGCGCTTTTTCAAATCGCTCGCAAAATCCTCTCATTTTGGCGCGCATGCAGGTGTGACGTCACAATATCAATGACTTGGGCGCTGAATTTCCCGCCTTTTATAATGGACGGGTATGACGTCATTAGCCAATAACGGGCGTTAAAAGTCACTCGTAATTTCGTGTTTTTAAAACATAAAATTTATAAATGAAAAACAACATTTTTGATCATTGTGTTTTATATCGTTGGAATTGTAAAAATATACTTTAAATATTTATAACGTTTTCAAGGATATTCATGCTATCGGGAACAACCCTATTTCTAAGTTCGACCACATCACTCCACTGCTAAAGAAACTGCACTGGCTGCGCTTTCCACAAAGGGTAGAATACAAACTCTGTTGGCTAATGTACAAAGCCATGCATGATGCCGCTCGGTAGTTGTAACTAGCGACTAAAAAAGGGGTAGAATAACTAATATCCCTATCACTGTAAATTTGGGCCAGCTCCTTGAGCAGGTTGGGGTGAATGTGTTTATGACAGTGAGACAGTGATAGGGGCAATAAAAGCATTTGGTCGCGTATACAGGGTTAATTTTTAGTCAGTTAACAAAAAAAAAACCCTGAATTCAGTATTTTAAAAAAAAAAAACATATACTTTCTCAAATAAAAAAAAGAAAAGTGCACCCAAATGGTTCCACAGAAACAGTAGAAGACTTGGTCACCCTAGGCGGAGCGTTCGTCCCTCCCCCGTCGCACTTACCCTTCGCGCATGAACTCAGATGACCAGCTATGAGCAGGGTGTGCGTAATTTGTAAAAAAATATTAGGAATAAAAATAATAAACCGTAAAAATAAAAAGTACATGTTTTTTTATTGAAATGGGTTCTATTAACGATAGTGAATTCAGGGTTTTTTTTTTGTTAACTGACTAAAAATTAACCATGTATAACCTTCTTTTCTTCCGCTTTTTCCGATTAAATGTCGCGAATTAGCTTTAAAAAAAAAAACATGTGTGCAGTTCACAGCAAACTAAGCTGAGAGAGAATGAGATAAATGCAGTATCAGGAGTGGGATAATTATAGGATTTATTTATCATAAATATTGGTACCCAGTTGATAATTTTTTTTTCATTTTATTATTCATGATCCATGTCTTCAATTTCTACAAGTGATACGAGCGGCTTATGATAACTAAAGTATGAGACAAAAGTTTTTGTTTAGATTTTATCAATATATCTGTGAAATTACCGCGTCAAGGCGCCTTCTCCCTCGGTTTTGCTACAAAATTTTGGGAGTCGAATCTACCTCTTCAGATACATGAATAGAACAAATTCTGTTTTATAGCCTAGGACCTCCACATTATACAAGTATAAGGGGTGCCGGCGATCAACTGGTAGATGGAACTACTGCCAGCCGGCGGAAACTGTGTTATATCTCATTCTCTCGCAGGCTAAATCCCATAGATCTATATGTTTGTCGCTTTTTCGTTTCATAGAATTTCAAATCACTCCCAACGATTCTAAAGAAGTTTTCACTTCAAAAATCGGTAGAGTGGTGCTGGACTGGTTAAAAAATCTTTTTGTTTCTTTCTTCCCCAGATTCCTGCTGCCTCTGGAGCAGTCGGAGCCCCCGGAGAAGGGCAGCCCCCCGCGCACGCCGGCCCGCCGCCCGCCGGCGCAGGCCCCCGTGGCCACCATCGACATCACCAGCGACTCTCCCCGCACGCCGCCGCGCGCCAACGGCCACGCCGAGCCGCAGCACGCGTACGACCCCTCCAACATCCTCCGGGACTTCGGGACGGACGGGGACGAGGCGTATCCAGAGCCAGAGGAAGGGTACCATTACGAGAAGGTACCTACCATGTATTGTATTCCCCATGAGTTACAATAAACTCATTTTGGGCCTACAATGAAAGCCCCACCCTTTCCCTAGACTGCTTTAAAGACTTATTGAGTCTTTTTTCAGTCCAGCCAACTCTACCGATTTTTTTCAAAAAGCTAAACTGCGATTTAAAGATTGTAAAGCCCGCTATATATGGGACAGTTTACTACACAGTTTTCTGTGCAGTCTGAAAACGGTCCCGTATGAAAAGGTAAAACTGCATGTAAAACTGTGTGCTAGTGTCAGATTTAAGCTGACATGACAGTCAATGTTTTTTATGTAAACGTTTAAGTAGACATTGGTTTATTGTATGCTTTTAAATACGTAAAAAAACAATAACATATATACATTATTAGCTAAAATATACAATTTCCTGAGAGCAAACATACGATAAATACTTACAATCGCGTTTCAAAAATACACATATTTAGCGTGTCTTTTGACAGAAGTTTGACAGACTGCACAGTTTTCTGAACAAGAAACTGTGTAGTTTTCAGAACAAGAAACTGTCCCATATAAAGCGGGCATTAGTGTGATAAAAATACGGATGATAATTTACGATTATGTAAACGCATAAATAAACCAAATGCTTTCGTTTTGTACCCCTACCACTGTCATCGGCTTACACTATTATAAGTTTTGTCATTGCAGTTTTCCTTCACCCAAACCGTTTTCAGTCGGCCCAAATTAACAAGTGCGTAGGGATAGTTAGTCATTTTGGGCCCTATAAATAGTTACATTAAATATATACAGTGTTCGATGTACAAGCGGAAAGCTGGTGAATCTACATCGTATTTGGAGACGCTCGTGTAATATGACTTTTTTATTCTGAGCTTGAAAAAAATTTTTTTTTTTTCTTCTCACAAAAGTTTTTATAAGTATGGGCAGATTAAGTAAAATTGCTCAAATTCTTATTAAAACGCGTTTTTAAATTTTGTTTTCTTTATGGTAAATAGGTGTCTAATTAAGAACAATTAGGTGTGCGGTGTTTGACTTTGTAAGGGAACAACAGAATTTAGGCACGGACATCAGCAACCCATGGTATCTACTGTCATCCGCGAAGCGTTTCGGCTGGCTGGGCCAATATACTGCGTTTCCCGAGATTCCTAACCATGCCTTGCCTATTTTACAATTACCGGTCGTCCACTATTGACAATTCACCAACAAACCTCGTCAGAGCTGCCCAGGTACTCGAAGCGAAGCCTTAACCATGCTTGCCTATTTTACAAGGCATCAGGTTCTCGGAGTTCCGGTCGTCCACTGTTGACAATTTGGTATTCAGTTTTGCGTCACAGCTGCGGGACGTGGACTTGACTTGGGAGGATGCGCGTTGGAGCCGGCGGCCCAAAGACTTGGTTGGAGCATTTTTTGTGGATTCCATATCGCTTCACGTGGGGAGCTCCGGACGTCCACTTAATGAATGAAATAATAATCATGTATATTAATGCCAGAGTCGGCCGAGTGGACTTGACTTGATAATGAATAACAATATCCACGCATGGCCATAATAAACCAATGTGGATAAATTATGTAGATTCACGAGTTTTGGTACAAAAAATATAATGAATTATGGATATTCACAATTAAAAGGATAATTTTCAATTGTTTAAATACATATAATAAATACAAATTAACAATTATTTCCGACTCCAAATATAATGTAGATTCTGTTAGCCAGGTTATTCCCATTCGGGAATACATCGAGTTAAACATAAAAATCACTTTTCATGTATTTCATGCCAAGACCCGCGGCACAGTAACAGGAGCCTAAACTCATTCGTGCGGCCGATAAGCACCTCCATATACAAAACACGCCGATACCGCATTCCGGCCTTCCGCCACTGCTGAGGTAATAGAGCTTTAAGGCTGTTAGCACATTATTAGTGACCCGCCGCCGCGCCTTCGAATACCCGAAATAATTTTTCCGGTGGTATTAACATAACACATCCATTTGCGTTTCCAGGTGTCCAAGCCCGCGGCAGACCTGAACCAGGAGTTCTGGACTCGCTGCCCGCGGCCGAGCCGCCGCCCCCGGCCGCGCCCCGCGCCGCCATCTCGCTCGTGAACCCCGAGAAGCTCCTGCAGCCGGACAAGCTGCCCGCCGCCGCGCCCCCCGCGCGCCCCGGAGACAGCAAGGTGAGACCTTATTCATATTTCGTCAAATGTCAATTTGTCCTTTTGTCCCCTGCCACATCCTCTCCTAGCGGTCGGCAACGAAAACTCAACCAATCGAGTAAGTAACCTCGAAACATCAACAAACCGATACCGAAGAGCCGTGCTCCAGTTATCAATATTATCGCACCAAAGGAGAAAATTGTAAGTCCCTTTCCCGTCACTTTCCTGGATTGGCATTTGTATGAAACGAACATCGCGTTTAATGTCCCCCGCTTTTCTTCAAAACGTGATACGAGAAAGCGAGCACCCTGCTTACAGTCCCAGGGCTATCGGAGGAAAATCGTACACTGCCACTGTACTGGAGTGAGGAGTGGAACTCCACCCACAACTGTCTTAAGATTATCAGCAATGCTGTTTTTAATTATTTATAATGTAATATTATTTATTATGATTTTATAAAATAGTATTAAACAGGGTGTAACAAAACTCGATTGTTGTTTGTCGAGTTTTGTAGGAGTTTGCGGGAAACCTGTGAATCTACATTGTATTTGGAGGACGATTGTGTAATATCAGAATTATAATCTTGTTTGTTTGTTGACAGCTGCCGCTCGCCCTGCCCTCCCCGCGCTGCCCGCGCCCCTCCCCGCGCCCCTCCCCGCCACGCCCCCCGCGCGCCACGGCCCCTCCAGCCTGCGCAGCGTGCGCGTCAAGCCGGAGCGCCGCCTGCCGACGCCGCACACGGCGCCCCCGGACGACGACGAAGTGGTCGAGGTCCCCTACCGCACCCGCAGCCCGGAGATAATAGACCTGGACGAGTACGAATCGCCGCACTCGACGCCGCGCTCCACGCCGCACTCTACCCCAACTCCGCCAGAGAAACGCACGAAATTAGATATATTGAAACGCGGCGGTTTGGAAGTCACGGCCGTGCGATCTTGGCCAGGCTTAGACCCAGCGCTGCAAGAGAGCATAATGAGCCGCGCGCACTATCTTCAAGTCTTCGGGGGGTTTAACGGCGCTGGGAGATGTGACGCTCCGTACGTGATCCAAGGGAAGTCGATCTACGGGACGCGGAGCCCTGAAAAAACTGTTTACGGCAATCCGAAAAGACCGTTTATGCCGCCGCCGCACGTTCTGCAGGGGGCGGCGCCGCGGAAGCCGCAGGGCGACGTCTTGGACCTAACGACGCGGCCGAGCAGCGCGGAGCCCGCTCGGCATGCGGCGCACCCCGCGCTGGAGATCACCCTCGTCCCGCGCGCGCGGAGTAGAAAGCGGGAGCCGCCGCCCCCGGCGCCCGCGCCCCCCGACCCGTCCCTGTTCCTCCCCGCCCTGTCCGGACTGTGTGGTATCTCGGAGCAGCACCTGGCGCTCTACCAGGAGTTGTTGAGAAGGAGTTACTATCCGCCGACCTCGAAGAACTGAACTGTAATAATTATTGTGTAAATAAATGTGAATTTGTGTAATAAAACTATTAAAAAATTGGAACCGTTTTTTATGATATTATGTTTTCCTGGTCAAATTTATTCTCCTAATACATATTAAATAGGGAATTTACTGAAACATGACACTAAAGATTTCTGACACCTCCTCAACATTATGTTTTCCTGAATCAAATTTATTCTCCTAATACACATATTAAATAGGGAATTTTACTGAAACATGACACTAAGATTTCTGACACTCTCTCAACATTATGTTTTTCCTAATCAAATTTATTCTCCTAATACACAATAAATAGAGAATTTACTGAAACATGACACTAAGATTTCTGACACCTCCTCCACATTATGTTTTCCTGGTCAAATTTATTCTCCTAAAGCATATTAAATAGGGAATTTACTGAAACATGACACTAAGATTTCTGACACCTCCTCAACATTATGTTTTCCTGATCAATTTTATTCTCCTAATACATATTAAATAGGGAATTCACTGAAACATGACACTAAGATTTTAGACACCTCCTCAACATTATGTTTTCCTAATCAAATTTATTCTCCTAATACACAATAAATAGGGAATTTACTGAAACATGACACTAAGATTTCTGACACCTCCTCAACATTATGTTTTCCTAATCAAATTCATTTCTCTAATACACAATGTAAAGAATTTAATAGAATTTAATAGAATGTAATAGAATTTACTGAAACATGACACTAAGATTTCTGACACCTCCTTAAAATTATGTTTTCCTGGTCAAAATTATTCTCCTGATACATATTAAATAGGGAATTTACTGAAACATGACACTAAGATTTCTGACACCTCCTCAACATTATGTTTTCCTGATCAAATTTATTCTCCTAATACACAATAAATAGGGAATTTACTGAAACATGACACTAAGATTTCTGACACCTCCTCAACATAATGTTTTCCTAATCAAATTTATTCTCCTAAGTTACACAATAAATAGAGAATTTACTGAAACATGACACTAAGATTTCCTGACACCCATCCTCAACATTATGTTTTTCCTGGTCAATTTTATTCTCCTAATAATATTAAATAGGGGAATTTACTGAAACATGACACTAAGATTTCTGACACCTCCTCAACATTATGTTTTCCTTGATCAAATTTATTTCTCCTAACTACATATTAAATAGGGAATTCACTGAAACATGACACTAAGATTTTAGACACCTCCTCAACAATTATGTTTTCCTAATCTTCCTCCTAATACATAGGGAATTTACTGAAACATGACACTAAGATTTCTGACACCTCCCTCTCCTCAACATTATGTTTTCCTAATCAATCATTCAATTCCTAATTCTCCTAAAGAATTTAATAATGTAGGGAATTTACTGAAACATGACACTAAGATTTCTGACACCTCCTAAAAGATGTTTTCTGGTCAAATTTAATTCTCCTGATGCATATTAAATAGGGAATTTACTGAAAAAACATGACACTAAGATTTCTGGACACCTCCTCAACATTATGTTTTCCTGATCAAATTTATTCTCCTAATACATATAAATAGGGAATTTACTGAAACATGACACTAAGATTTCTGACACCTCCTCAACATTATGTTTTCCTGGTCAAATTTATTCTCCTAATGCATATTAAATAGGGAATTTACTGAAACATGACACTAAGATTTCTGACACGTCCTTAACATTATGTTTTCCTGGTCAAATTTATTCTCCTGATGCATATTAAATAGGGAATTTACTGAAACATGACACTAAGATTTCTGACACCTCCTCAACATTATGTTTTCCTGATCAAATTTATTCTCCTAATAACAATAAAATAGGGAAATTTACTGAAACATGACACTCTAAGATTTCTGACATTCCTCAACATTATGTTTTCCTGGTCAAATTTATTCTCCTAATGCATATTAAATAGGGGAATTTACTGAAACATGACACTAAGATTCAACCATACCTTAACAATATGTTTTCCTGGTCAAATTTATTCTCCTGATGCATATTTTAATAGGGAATTTTACTGAAACATGACACTAAGATTTCTGACACCTCCTTAACATTATGTTTTCCTGATCAAATTTATTCTCCTGATGCATATTAAATAGGGAATTTACTGAAACATGACACTAAGATTTCTGACACCTCTCCAACAACAACATTATGTTTTCCTGATCAAATTTATTCTCCTAATACATATTAAATAGGGAATTCACTGAAACATGACACTAAGATTTTAGACACCTCCTCAACATTATGTTTTCCTGATCAAATTTATTCTCCTAATACATATTAAATAGGGATTTCACTGAAACATGACACTAAGATTTTTGACACCTCCTCAACATGATGTGCACTGGTAAAATGATTCTCCTTATACATATTAAATAGGGAACTAACTTATACTACTACTCTCCTTTTACATTCGTAAATATGATAGGGACTACACTGCATTGGCTCACCAAGTGCAGTGTACCTTGATCATTTTATTACATTTTAGGTAAGGTAAATAGGGAATGTGCTAAAAAATCAGAATACAAAATCTTAAATTATACACCGTGTCCCACGATGAGACCGCGAAATTCCGGAGGATGATTGTTCAAGGTATTCTGAGAAAAAAATCCTAAACAATTTTTTTTGATCTGGCATTTTTAATAATTAATTTTAAAAAATATTATTAATAAAAAGCGACTAGTGTAATACTGGCTTATGTTTGAAATGCTAGCGGTGGCGGGGTGGCGGTGGGCGGGGAGGAGTGGGGATCCGCTCTGGTCACCGTACGCCTTGCCTTGTACGGAAAAATAGCGATGTTACTAGCAAGTAGGTACCAAGTACGTATTGATACGAGGTCACTACGCGATCTTTATTGGTTCGCGGTCCAATAGGAACGCGCTTCGCTTCGCGCTTATTATTTACCAGGTCACGTGGTGTGAGCCAGTTCAAAAATGGACGGTATTACACGCGTGCATTTTTATTCATATTTTAATCATTTTTTTATTTTAGTTTTTGTAAAATCATTTTATTCAGAATTAAGAAATGTGTTTTTTAAAAACTTAATGGCAAATATTCAATGAAATCCTCAGAGTTTCGCGGACAAACCTGTATCAGCCTCCTCAATATTATGTTTGCCTCGTAGAAATTAATCTCCAGAAAAACAAGGTGTTTTACTGTCACGTTTTGGCATGGATTTATTTAATTATTTCAAATCCCGCAAAACCTCCTCGATTATTATGGTCACCTGGCATGATAAGATAGCGTGTGACATAAAAAATCTCAGACACTAAGAACCTCCTCCAAATTATGTTTTCTCAGTAAAATTAATTTTCCTAATATATTAAATATATTATTAAAAGTATTTATTAAAAAGGCCGCCAACCTCCTCAATATTATGTTGCCTGGTAAAATTAATTTTCTTAATACATTAAAAATATTATTAAAAGTATTTATTAAAAAGGCCGCCAACCTCCTCAAATTATATGTTCGCCTGGTAAAATTAATTTTCCTAATACATTAAATATATTATTAAAAGTATTTATTAAAAAGGCCGCCAACCTCCTCAATATTATGTTCGCCTGGTAAAATTAATTTTCCTAATACATTATAAATAGGGAATATGATAAAATATCAGAATACAAAGTCTTAAATAATTGTGTATTTGTTTGTGCGTGATTTTAAAAATTCAGACACCTTCTCAACATTATGTTTTCCTGGTAAAATTTATTCTCCTTATACATATTAAATAGCTAAATTATGCTAAAACATTATACAAAGTCTTAAATTATGTCATCAATATTATGTTTCCCTGGTAGAATTTAATCTTTTAAAACAACTTATTCATTGTCATCGTTCGGCATGATTTTTTTTGATTATTTAAGTTTCCGCCAACCTCCTCAATATTATGTTCGCCTGGTAAAATTTATTTATCTTATACATATCACACAAATTCTAAAATATGACAAAAAAATAAACATTAAGAGATGTATATCACTACAAGAGGGGTAGGCAGAGAGGATATAACGCCAAACCACTCTGTCCTGGCATACTTCTCGCTTCCTCACATTCATACATCTCATATACATCTTCCCATCTTACATGCCCACTTGTTTAAACTTGATCATGCCATGTCTTACTCGGCCTTCCTCGACTTCTACACCCAGGCACAGTCGTGTCATATATTATTTTAGCCGTTCTTTCGTCACTCATTCGCTCCACATGACCGAACCATCGTAAAAGGTTAATTTTGTGGATAATGCTTATCTCAGCCTTGCACTCTGCTCTAATTTGGACATTTGTACACCTATCATACATAGTCTTACCACACATAGATTGCCATTTCAACAGCACCTGTCTACTTTCATCCTTGTTTTTCCAACACCACACTTCACTACCATACATAAGGGTTAGTACCAGAACTCCGTTATGTACTGCCAGTTTAGCCTCTCTTGATTCTTCTCTCTTCTTTCAATGTCCTTCCCATGTCCATATGATAAAATAAATTAAAATAAAAACATAGAATTATGTGTCAGTGCTTTTATTACATAGTTTTACAATTTTGGAAATGTACGAATCGTTATAATAGACAAACAGCAGTTTTAGAAATTTAAAAAATACTTTTGTAGTGTGTTGAAAATATTTTGAATAGAAAAAATTAAATACAGGTCGCGTCATGTAAAAAGAACGCTGGAAGAAAGTGGAGGGGGTGTGTTTGCGCATGTGACCCGCCCACCCCGCGTACCAAATAAGACCGATAATCGCCTAATGCGCTAATGCTTGACCGCCGGCGTTCTTTTTACATGACGCGACCTGTATTAATAAGTTATTACGTTATTAGTTATTTATTTTAAGCCCTCTATACACGGAGTAACAAAACTCGCAGTACAACTCGAAAACTGGTGAATCTACATCATATTTGGAGTCAAATTAACGTGTTATATGACTTTTTAATCTAATGTGATATTTTTTTCTTCTCGTAGAAGCTTTCACTAGTACCGCAGACTAATATCCTTCCAAGAGAAGATATATATCCGCTTACTATATCCATATCCGCTCAACATGTATGTGCCTTACCTACACTAATAAAGATGATTTCCAAAAAAATGCTCAACAGATGACACCAGCATAGAAAAATTCGATAGTGCGGAACGACGTAGACGAGTTCAATATATATCAGTTCTAAAAATTTGTCATATACATATATGGTTGATCATGGGCGGAATGGGGAATGTTGTAATACATCAAGTGGCCTCTTAACCCAACCAATGACAGGTCGTAAGCCCTGTAAGCGCCTAGATAACATTCGCTTCCAGAGTTTCTCGGTCGGGATATCAATGATATATAGTAAAACTCGATTATAACTGGTTTAAGGATATATATCTCAATTATGGGATGACTATCGTGACTACGACAACCTTTAGTATTCTGTCTCTTTTACTCTACAGTATTAATTTTATCGTAGCATTCTTCGTACTTCGTACCGTTTCGGACTCCTTTTATCTCCTCGCACCCATGTACGAGGTACGAGTATCTTCTCGCTCACCCGAACTACGAATCTATCTGAGCCGCCGGATATGTAGGATACGGGATATGTTTCATTTGTGGATATGTATCCACTTTGAGATGTATATCCGAAGATGTAGATGTGTCCGGAGTTACCCATGCCTTGTTACGACTAAGAACCTCATGGTACCCAGTGATTCCAAACCCTCAAGCTCCTCACACATAAGATCGGACTCATACATCAGCTCTGTAATTAGAATGTCAGTCCAGGAGCTCAATCACAGATAACTATGTGCTAACGCTAACGATTTGACCGATCACAATGAACATACGTTCACACCACGTTCGGAGAGCCGAGCATTGCCGAAGCAACGCTCGGGAATGCTCGCCACGCGATATCGAGGCCAAACGTCAAACGTCAAATCAACGCGCTTGTTGGATTGTTTATTATGTCGACTGCTTTCCTCAATATTTGGCTTGCCGAACGCCGGCTAAATGCAATACGGCGCTCGAGAAAGATTGAATGAAGATATGTGCGAAGAATATATATCTCGGGAAAGGGCTCGCGACTTGATGCGCTCCCTAATCCCGATCGATAACTTTTAACGCGTGTTCCATTGTGATCGCGAAAACGTTGAACATCCATGGGTAAGAAATCGTTATCACGTCGCTTATTACCGAGTCGATAGTGATCTGTGATCGAGCAACAGAAAGGTATTATCCAACTCAATCCTGCTTTCAAGATCCCGCTGCCAACCGTAATTTACAGGGCTTAGGAGCCACCAAAGAAGCGCGAAGCATCGACAAGATCTTGGTGACAGCCATACGCTCAATCGAGAGCGAACGTGGCAAAGAAGAAAAACAATTAGTGAGACTTTAGCATCATGTGTCGCCCTCAGCTACGAGTGCTGTGTTAAGAAAAGTGGTACGTTTAGTGCTAGAAATGATACAAAAACGGTGAAACGTCTCAAAAGCGTAAATATTAGTGTTCCCAGTACCTTTATTTCGCTCGAAAGAGCTTTGCCGCTAGCTACTTGTGCTAATACCGACAGATCTATGTCTGACACATCTATTTTCTTTTATTTCCACCCTCCTTTCTGTACAATGCAATCTGCCGTCCTTAATTTCTAATTTACTTTCATTTTTAACTACAACATTTTCCACAGCTTGGAATCTAACTATTCTTGCATTTTTTGGTTCTGTAACCTTTTCAGCATCTTTTTTAACTGTTTCCTCGTGTTTATCTTCGTCTTCGAGTTTTGTTTTTCGGCATTTTTCATTCCTTTCATCTGGTCTGATCTCCTCCCAACTGTGGTCCTGGATCCCGAACAGAAGGGTGTAGAGGATGGAGAACAGGGTTGCCAGATTAGTCGTGGTGAAGTATCTTGAGAACAGGGGGTCCAGCCGCCTCTGTGAAGTGAGCGAGTTTCCAGAATTGCAGGCGTCCGCATCGCTGCAGCTCTGGAGGCATCCGTGAACATATCTAAAAAAATAAGACATCGGTCGTATAAGTTTGCAAAAATATTTTCGTGTTTTTAAAACATAATTTTTTTAATGAAAACAAAATTTTTGATCATTGTGTTTTATATCGTTGGAATTGTAAAAACATACTCTAAATATTTATAACGTTTTCAAGGATATTCATGCTATCGGGAAGAACCTCTAAAGACTATCGAGGGAAGACTATTGAGTCTTTTTTCAGTCCAGCACAACTCTACCGATTTTTTAAAGCTAATCCGCGAAAATTTAATAGATTCAGTTTTGACTGGAAAAAGCGGAAGAAAAGAAGGTTAAATACGCGACCAAATGCTTTCACTGTCTCACTGTCATAAACACATTCACTCCAACCTGCTCAAGGAGTTGGCCCAAATTTACAGTGATAGGGATATTAGTAATTCTACCCTCTTTTTAGTCTTTGGTTACCTTAGTTACCTCCCACCCAACCACAAAAACCGACTGTACCAATTCCAAGCGTTTATTTTACTTTTGACAGCTCGATTATGTATCGATTAGGGATGTCCTAATACGTTACCGAACCGAAAATATGCATAGGACTATTTTACTGTCGTAATGTAAATTGAGAAATTCTGTGTCGTGAC
>JAGVSP010004234.1:0-54902 GCA_022494985.1 Micrasema minimum
ATATCGCGTGCATCTGCTCCGCTCGGCTCAGATCGGCAATGCTCGGCTCGGCGATCGCGGTATTGAACGAATGTCATTGTGATCGGTCAAATCGTTAGCGTTAGCACGTGGTTAGCACGTGGTTAGCACGTTTTAATTACGTCGATAGTTATCTGTGATTGAGCTACTGATTACCTTTAACGTGTAAGGCTTAAAGCCGTTCAACATTTTGGTGTTTTCAAGGCTTATTGAATTGTCACAATACACGGAGTAACAAAACTCGTAGTACAACCCGAAAACTGGTGAATCTACATCATATTCGGAGTAAAATGAAATTTAAAAAAAATTCTTCCCATAAAAAAAACTTACTAACCATCACGCCATTTCCCCGAAGGGGTAGGCAGAGAGAGGATAGAACGCCACACCACTCTGTCCTGGCATACTTCTCTTGCTTCCTCCACATTCATACATCTTCTCATGCACGCACGGCGATTATTCCGACTTCTTACATGCCCACTTTCAAGCACTTGTTGTTTTACTTGATCATGCCATGTCTTTCTCGGCCTTCCTCGACTTCTTCATCCAGGCACAGTCGCATCATATATTTTTTTAGCCGTTCTTTCATCATCCATTCGCTCTACATGACCGAACAAAAAAAAAAGCTTAAGCTTAAAAAAAGCTTTCATTAATATCGCAGATTAAGTCAAATTGCACAAATTCGTATTAAAATGCTGTTTTTGATTTTGTTTTATTTATGGATAGTATCAATTTGACCAAACACATGATATTTTATAACAATTTGCAAAAAATTATCGAAAAAAAAAACTTCACACTCAATTTTCTCGAAAACTATAGGTCAAATAAAAATATATTATTCTACAAAATCGATTACCAAAATGACGTAGATTCACAGGTTTCCTGCTTGTACATCGAGTTTTGATACACCATGTATGTACCTAAACATATTTTCTAGGGAAATACAATAGTAAATTTTTGAAAATGCGTATGAATTCTCAGGGAAAAAAAATGGATGCCGTCTATTTGGCTATTTGGATTTTTCAGGGACAATTAAAGGAGGTAGCAAAACAAAAACGTATAGTTATTCAAGAACACGTCTAACAGACTACTAATATTGCGCAAGTACAAATCAGCGTAACTCGAATTCGCACAAATCGGGGTTTTAATATGCGCTGAGTGCGAGAGTGTATGTAGCAAGGGCGCGTCATAGTCATAAGAGTCGCATGCGCAGGAATTAGGGCGCCACGGACGATCATGAGTGTTGCATAACGCAGTCATTTCCTCTGCGTCATCACTGGGTTTGGTCCTGGGCGGTTGTGTGTGGGCGCCCTTAGTACTTCCGGACGATCGGAAATAAACGTTCATGTATAGGTATGCAAAATTATAATAATCAATCATTGTAAGTGCTATTCATCAAATTCTGATATATGTATGTACAGAAAATTATTTGTGTAATGATTTGTTTTAAAATACGTGCAAGTGTTTTATATTGTTTTTATAATCACTTACAGTATTTCCAAGCGTTTAATTTACTTTTGACACATGAGCGCCTATAAAGTTCCGTAATTATTGACTGGCAACCATAGACCGAAAAATGCAATACTTCATGTTTTTTTCTTTACGATAGTGAAGCGACATGTTCTTTAGCTCCGATATTTATCGATATCGATGTTTATTGAGCAACAAAGGTTATTCAAGTTGATTTTTTCCATGAAAAAATATAAAATGTGATTTAAATTAAAACCTATTTGTTTTTTTTGTCGCGACACAAAATTTATCAACTAACATACATACGACAATAAAATAGTCCTATGCATATTTGGGTTTTCTGTAGCTCCTGCACCCGATGACAAACTCCAATTAAGGAGTTTATCGGGACTGTATTTAAAGTTTCTTTTGTAAAGAAATTATGTATTTTTTGTAGTATTTTTTATTGAATAAAGACTGTTAAAAAAAAAAATTACTACAGCGCTTTCGTAATATAAACTCTGCTTTAAACGTCTGGGTATGTTTATAAACTACAAAATGTTGAGCAAAAATAAAATATAAATGTGTTAAATTTATTAAAAACTTCATAAATAAAGTCGATTTTTATGAGAAATCGATTCGGTTACGCACTAGGACATCCCTAATCGATACATAATCGAGCTGTCAAAAGTAAAATAAACGCTTGGAAATAGTTATAATAATTATTACTTATCACTAGGTAGGTACTAAATTTAGTATTAGATATTGCATTGATCTACAAGAGTGCAGAGCCAGCGTATCTTGATTTATCAATTATCATAACGGAAGGCATTCGTTTGTGTGTTTTAAATTATATTTTAGATGAAATTGATGTTCTGGTAGTACCTAGCCTATCTAAAGTCAGCGGCACATTCGTTAAACATTGGACAGAAAGAAAATATTTTTTTAAAGTATGAGCTTCGGACTGAAGCTGTAATTTTACTTTGGTTTAATATTTGTATTTTTTTGTTGTGAGGAATATAGGGTTCGATAGCGCGAAAATTAGCGGTGTGCGAAATTTAGTTTAATATCAGATTTTACTTATTTATGATTTATTTACTACTATTGAACACGCCCAAAATGTTGTATAAAAATCCATGGTCTAAATATAAGTCAAAAAAATTGCAGAGTCATCTGCAGGCGATTACTAGTACTTAATTTAACTCGTTCAGAGTCATAATTACAAAAATAAAGTAATTTGCTAAAAAATACTTAACTTCAATATATTAATGCATATATTTCAACTCGCTGGTGGATGATTCTTGATTCGTAACATATATATAAAAAATAAAAAATGTTACCTGGTGTGGATATTCGCTAAAGAGAGCGGAATAGGGAATGTTGTAGTTCTTACATAAAGTGGCCACTTAACCCAGACAATGACAGGTCATAAGCCCTGTAAACGCTTTAATATCCATATTCCTGAATTTAAAAAAATTCTACCTCATCTCTGTAGGGATATAAAATTTAAAAAAAACAATATGTTTAAAACGTAATGAACGCGGCAGTTTCTCAGAGTTAAAAGTACAAAAAGCTGGTTTCAAATCAAGTGTGCTTTACTGAGTTTCGCCCATCCCATCCGTTCAATTACCAGGAAAAGAATTTCTCTAAAACCGTGTCTTGTTGATTTAGAGTGATCCGTATCGGCGCAGGAATGTCAGGTGTACTAGGAATGCAGAAATCTAAATACAGTGACAGCTGTTACGCTTTTGTGTTTGCAGATCTGTTGGTTCTGAACCCGAAACACGTCTCCGGCGGCCGCTCGACCAGTATTTTATTATGTGCCAACATTGTTGGGCAATAATTTAACACGCCCGTTCGTGTCAAAATGTCAGGAATGCGGAGAATGTACAATATATACTGTAATTAGGAAGCATGAGTGACGCGTGTCACAGATAATATTATCACAATTTGAACGAATTTAATCGGTTATATTTTATTTGGGATACAAACAGATGTACAGGTAAAACATAGTATAATTAAAACTAATAATTAACAATAACATGCCTGCCATCCAATTAAATGTATCCGCAGGTAACTTTAAACAGTTAAAAGAATCTACTTAGTAGATAAATATTTGTCACCTTAATGCCCGCTTTATATGGTACAGTTTCTTGTTCAGAAAACTACACAGTTTCTTGTTCAGAAAACTGTGCAGTCTGTCAAACTTCTGTCAAAAGACACGCTAAATATGTGTATTTTTGAAACGCGATTGTAAGTTATTATCGTATGTTTGCTCTCAGAAATTGTATATTTAGCTAATAATGTAAATATGTTATTGGTTTTTTACGTATTTAAAAGCATACAATAAACCAATGTCTACTTAAACGTTTACATAAAAAAACATTGACTGTCATGTCAGCTTAAAAATCTGACACTAGCACACAGTTTTTCATGCAGTTTTAGCTTTATACGGGACCGTTTTCAGACTGCACAGAAAACTGTGTAGTTAACTGCGCCATATAAAGTGGCTTAAGTCTGTAAGTTTTGAGTTCCTTTATATATTTGTTATATGGGGTGTTAAACATATCTAAGCTATTAAATTTATCATCAACGCCTTACAAATTCGAGGAAACGTAGATTTTTTTCTGTGATTTGTTTTAACTTTAGGAATATGAAAAAGTTTAGGCAGTCTAGTTGGTCTGGAAGGGACATGGAAAGAGAGTGCATTAATTAATTCTGGTGAGTCAAATTTGTTATTTACAATTTTATAAAGCAAACTCTGATCATTGATATTTCTTCTAAGTGCAAGGGATTTCAAGGTTATGAAACTTTCATGAGTGTAAATAATTAGGGATACGCAAATGAAATTTATATTCAACTTGTTTAAAATAATTTTTTTTGAACGTTTTCAATTCTATCAATATTAAATTTGTACATAGTGGACCAAATAGTAGTTAAACTAGCAACTACCATTGATACTGCGCGCTCCAGAAGTCGAAGAAATTAACACCTATAACCGTTCGAGGTATGGAAAATCGTTGAAAATAATGTAAATTTTTTCTATACTTATTATGTAAATACTAAAGCTGGTTTCTATATACTGTGAATTTTTGTTCAGGCCAAAAACAGCTTTATTCGAATGTTCACCAAAAAGACTCGATAAATTGTAAAAGCTTTTCAAAATACTTTTACGGGTTCACGGGTAGATATCGGGTAATTTCTCACTTCTGTTTTCAGTTTTGATCAATGAGAACAATATCCGAGTTTCAGTTTCAGCTGAAACAAGAAAAGATTCCAAAATTCGATTCCAGATGAAAAACTTTTTCCGGTCACTAACTACTGCTAAACTTGCAACAGCTGCAGCTGTGGAGTTAGTCTCAAGTTTTTAATATTAAAAGTATATGGATGATTACTCACACTCAAGTTCGGAAAATAGTTTGAGGTATAGGTATACAATGTACATATATACATACTACTACTACTATCCCTTATCCACACCCAATGGTGCATAGGGCACTGCATTGGTTCACCAAGTATCTTGATCATTTTAATACGTGAAGATAAGGTGATCAGCCTTACGCTTCAGAACCAGTCCAAGGTATCACACATGAAATATTAATGTGAAAATCACATATAAATCAATATTTCATGTTGACTCCCTACGGGAATTGACCCGCGACCTCATGCACGGTAGCCAAATGCGCTACCACTATGCCACGAGGCGGACAAATATATACATACGAGTATATATAATAGGTAGATTGATTTATGTGGAAATCATCGTCAAAATTTGCATTGTAAAAGGACACGCGTTGTCAGTTTCATATTTATTGATGAGGCCATTGTAACGTTGAGGGTGAGAGGCTTGCCTGATTGGCTCCACAACCTCAGACGCTCACCTGCATAGCTCAATCAGTTAGCAAAAGACTCACGAAAATTTATAAAAAGTAAGCAAGGATTGAAATACCACAGAGTTCAGAATATAAATAAAACAAAGCTATAGAAATTCAATGTGTGTAATTAAAATATAAATATGTTTACAAGGTTAAGAAGATGTGTTAGGCACGGTAAGTATATAGGTTATAATTTTGACAAGATATAACAAAAGATATAATTGCAAATATAGGTTGAAATCTTAAGTAATGAATCCATCCATCGAATCATTCATACTGGAATTTACAATTAAAAGTTCTACGTCGAAGATTAAAGAAAAAACAGGCTAGTGTTGAGATGAACGAAGTGATTTGGAGGTTAAGAATTTAATTTTATGTAGAGGTGAAATTTTGAAGAGAGGTGAAGAATCCATGTATCGTCATTGTGCAGTGTCCACATCAGGACCTGCACGAGGTGAAGCTTTGTTAATTGGTCCTTTGAGGCATCAAATTGTAAATATATCCTCACACGTGGTCCAGAATTTCACGCGTGAGCGATGACGGATATGGGATAATATCTGCGTTCCGTGATGTACCGGTCAGCGTGTGACACTCGGCAACTAGCTGATAACTAGACACGGATCAGTGTCTAGGCCATTTTTAATTTATAATATTCTAATATTATGTCAGGAGTAAGGAAGTATATGAAGGGAGGGAATTAGACCTGAAAAGATTAAAGTGACTGGGCTGTAGTACGTAGTTTTGATTCGGGGATGGAAGTTAATATTAAAAAGCTATAACACTTACGATTACGTCTTCATTCCCCAGGATTTATGCCGGGTCGGCCTGAATAGAAAATAAATGCGGCCGTTCGCCATGACAGTTATTTTTGCAAGAAGGAATCATAGACGAAAAAGCTCAGAACGAGATTTCACTTACCATAGAGCAGATTCTGTGGTAATGAAATAAGGTAGAATCACGGGGTCAAAAGTTAAATTGCTATTTTTTATCAGTTAAAGGGAAGTCAGGAATGTCATTCTTACGAGAGGCGGGAGAATAACATGACAACACTCCCTTCCTCGATAAACACAAAAAAAAAGATTTCAAGAAGTTACTATTAGAGATTTGAAGATGAAGTTTTGGAGTAAGAATCAAACATACGTACTACAACAAAATATGGGTTACCAAGTTGTATTAGTAATTTCCTGTGTGCCCTTGGTTCGAAGGTACACAAGGAAATAGTAGAATTCTGAAACATACAAAATTATTACATCACATAGAAATTCTAAAATAAAGTACGTAGATATTTCAGTCACTTGCTTGGACCATCTAGTAAATTTGGTTTTGGAGAACTGGCTTCGCTTGGGACATATTCCCACATAGCAAAAACGAGCGCCGAGCAGTTTCTTTGTCGAAACATTAAGGTTTAGTAACCTCGACTTCAGAAGCTGTCTTTAACAGAAGTAAACAAAGCGCTCTTTTTGGAGACTACACTCCAGATTTGACTTTATTTTCATTATTAATACAAAAACAAGTTAAAACAAAGCATTCTGTTTTTGAGATGAAAACTCCAGAATGTTTTGGGTTAGCGGACACTTGTCCTCAGTGATTGTGTGCATTTCTAGCACCTAAGATTAATTATCCTAAATACCACAGCATGACATCACAGCTGTTCAATAATCTAACATTATGTTTAGTAAACAAAAACTTAGAGAACTTTTATACACATCGTATAACTATGAACGTACACATTTTTTGTACAAGAAAAAACTAGGTCAAGCGAAAAGGTTGTTGACAACGTGATACACTACAAGACAAAAACATCATTATCAAGAAACAAGATAAGGAATAGCATATAGCTAACTATCTACACGTTTGAAAGGTTTGTGCAAAAAGAAAACAGGTAATTTCTATTATCAATTGAAATCAATATCACATCAAGGATTGATATTTATTACAGATTAATTTTGCAATTCACACCTCCAGACGTCTCCTTTAGCTAGCATTGCAAAATCAAAACTGGGGCAAGAATTTAAATGGAATGTTTTTAGGAATGTTTTTTTTGAGTATTTATTTATATGATTTATTAAGCAAACTGTTTTTCTTTTTGACAACAAGAATCTATGAAAATCTCACCTACTGTCAAGAGTTTCATAGTCCTTTTACTAAGGACGGATAATAAACTTATGAACAATCTGTACTTACACTACATTAGAAGGTAAACAGATTTAAAAGAACATTCATTTTTCTCTTGCAAGTAGAAAATTCCCAGTGAAAGTTAGCTAGATAAGAATAAGATTTAATATTTAATTTGACAGTTATTCATTTTCATTACATTTTAAGATAATGTTATTGTGTCGTGAGCCTCACAGATTTCTAGAAGTCTGCATGGTGCACTGAAAAAACATTAGATCAAAGCGAACGAAGTTGATTATTGTTTATTGAATTTACTTGCAAGAAAAATAATGATGTACTGCCAAAGCAGTTAGTAAAAGAACACCTTTCCTACAGATAAATATAATTAGGTTTGAATAAATGCTAATTTTTAGTCTAGACGCAAACCTCAAGTTATTCGAGATTTCATATATTCTAATATACTAGCATTGTTATATTTACAACATAAGCTGAAAACAATGAATTTTATTTATGTTTTCACAAGGTTTTTGATGTGGAAATTTCCACGAAATCTTCCATCAACGTCTTGCACCGCATAGATAAGAGGAGATATCACTTTTGTGATTTTAGTTTTAACAAAGCGTGGGGCTAGTTTACTGGAAAAGAATTCCGCCGCATTCGAACAAGGAAAATTCGTTCTCCAGACAATCTGTCCCTCAGTATATTACAGCATCTTTCCGTCTTAAGTTGTAATGAGTCGCGTTACGTTTGTAGGCGCTCATTAAGTTGTTTTGAACCTGCACGTAAATGTTTTTAAGTTCGTCTAGCTTTTCTACGTACGGGGTAGGTTCATCTATTTCCACCTCGTCACCCTGGAAAGATGTTTCGGATGACTCCGAATGGAATTCGCCTCGCATGTTCTGTTCTCGGCCGTGAAATATAAAAAATGGGGTGTACAAAGGTGGAAAGATTGACAGTATTATTGATTGCATTTGCAACCAAAGGTATGGTTTTGCACCAGTAGCGATGATTTTGTTCTACTTGCATTGCGATAGCAGTCATAGCAGTTTTGTGATAACGCTCAAACGGTATTAGATTGAGGAGAATAGACAGCGTTTAAAAACAAAGTAGGGATTGAGTATTTAGTGAGAAGTTCTTTAAATTTTTTAGAGATAAATTGAGATCCATTATCTGAATTATGACTCTAGGGGTACCATGAATTAGAAAAATGTCATTTTCCAAGTGCTTTATGATATTTTCAGCAGAAGATTTTCTTATGGGGAACAGCCATAAGAATTTAGAGAAAACGTCTAAACACGGATAGTATGTAAACGTGTCCTGCGTTAGACTTAGGTAAGGGACCTACAAGGTCAATGGATAAACATTCCATTGGTTTTGTAACTTTCTTAGGATTTTTCATCAGTCCTAGAGGAGGTTTTTGAGAGTGTTATATATGCTTTGCATAATTCACATTTATTAATATAGTTAGCTACGTCCTGGAACATTTTTCTCCCAGTAACAAAAAGAGTTTTAATTTATTATAAGTTTTTAAATATTCCCATATGGGCTGCCTGTGCATTAGTATGATTTTCTTCTAAAAGCCTAAATGCGATCGTCTGCTGGAATCACGAGTTTCCACGCATGATCCGCATGTAAATTATCTGAAGGTTTAAAATATTTTATATAATTTATTATTTTCAATACGATACCTGGGATAGGAATCAGGGTGTAAATTTACGGCGTTAAATAATTGTAAATAAGAGCTATCGTTAACGTCATGAAAATCGGTTAAAGCTGCCACTTCTATGCGAGATAATGCATCGGGCACTGTATTTAATTTTCCTTTTACGTGTATTACTTCAAAGGAATATTGGAGTAATTCGGTACTCCAACGAGCTAATCTCCGGTAGGATTTTTGTAAAGAGTTTAAACCACTTCAGACTGTAGTGATCAGTGAAAACTTTAAAAGGTAAGGCTTCGATATAGGGCCTAAAATGTCTAATAGATTCCAAAATGGATAGTAATTCCTTCTCTGTGACAGAATAATTTCGTTCACACGCCGTCAGGGTGCGTGAAAAGAATGCGACAGCATATTCTCCATCTTCTGTCTCCGTCCTAAGAATGATCCTATAGCAAGATCGCTAGCCATCAGTATGCAGATTAAAAGGTAATTCAAAGTTGGGATTTCTTAATACTGGTGCAGAAATCAGTGCATCTTTCAAACGTAAAAAATGCAGTTTCGGCCTCTTCCGACCAACAAAAATTTAGATACACCTTTACTGCTTCCCGTCAACTTGGTCAAGGTTGCAGTAATGGTAGAATAGTCATAAATAAAACGTCGATAATACGAACAAAGTCCTAAGAAACTCCTTTAAGGTTTTAACGTTAGTAGGTCTGGGATAATTTCTAATAGATTCTACTTTTTGAGGATCAGTGCGCAGACCTTGTGCGTTCCACTACATAACCTAGATATTTTAATTCTGACTTGCAAAATACAGATTTCTTTAAGTTAATAGTTAAATTTGCCTCCTTTAAGGTACATAAAACTTTTCTTAAAAGTTTGATATGTGAATCAAAATCCTCACTAATTATTAGGAGATCGTCTATAAAAATATGAACATTTCGGTCAAATTTCGGTCCAAAGAGTCTATCTACGAGGCGTTGCATCTCGGCGGAACTATTGCGGAGACCGAAAGGTAGGTAAAACTTTAAATTGAAATAGTCCCACGCTGTGGTACTACAAAAGCTGTTTTAGATTTAGAATTTTTCATCAAGGGGTATTTGCCAGAATGCTTTAGAGAGGTCAATTGAAGTTATGAATTTAGCACCATTCAGGGTCTGTAATATAGATTGAATGTGTGGTAAGGGATACGAATCACGTACAGTTACTGAATTTAATTTGCGAGAGTCTAGACAAAAACGAACAGAATCGTCTTTTCTTAGCGACTAATAATACTGGGTTACTCCACGCCGATTTAGACGGTTCTACGACATCTAGAGCTAACATCTCATCTAGTTCTGCTTCTAACTGTGCCTGTCGCACTGGAGATAATGGATAATACGTTGTTTAATAGGATTTCCTGTAGTCTCGATTTTGTGGTAGACTAAGGTTGTCCTTCCCAGTCCTCTCCGCTCGAAAGATATGTCTTCAAATTCAGCGACGACTTCCTGCAACTGCTTCCGTTGGAATTCAAGCAAGTCCTCAGGAGCGTGCAGTGCTGAAAACATGATGAGAAAAACGCTGAGTATCTGTGTTTATAGATATATTTTTAAATAGCGAGGGAGCGATATTAAATGTAATCCAGAAAATCTACTCCTAGAATTATTTTCTGGTGATAGGTTAGTTACTATCAAAAAGGATATGTTATGAGTTGCACCATCTATTGATAAGGGCAATTTAATTTTTCCAATGACAGCCTGTTTGCTATGATTGGCTGTAGTGATAAAAAGTGTTAACTTTTTCTATAGGGAATACAGATAAATAAGAGTTTTTTAAGAAAGCGGCGTCAATACAAGAGTTTGACGCACCAGTGTCCATAAGACCTTGTAAATGTTTGTTATTGATAGTAAAATTCAATAAATGGGCGTAGATCTCGATTCCGGGCACATATCACCGGCGCTATACTGGCGGTATTCAAAAATAAGCGTACAAAGTCCAAGTGCTTCTTCCAAGCCACTGGGTCTGTGTAGTTCCTTTTAGTGAAACCACGCCGGTGCCATACTAGTTTTTTTGAATTATTGTTTTTAAGATTTGAAGCGTCTTTAGTGTCTTGACACGAGCAGTTTCGCGTCAGAGTGTTTTGCTTCCCACAGCGAAAACATACAATGGTTCTCACAGTCCTACAATCTTTGTAGAGATGACCATTGCGCTTGCATTTCAAACAAACCACTTCACTTAATTTGCTAGAAAAAGTATGCTTGGAAGGCATATCAGTAGATAATTTTTTACTAAAAGTTAGAGAAGTCTTAAAATGGGGAGAAGAGTTGTCGTTTGAGACGATGGTTGCTACATCGTTGGATTTGTACACATTAGCGGTCTTCTGGGCGTTATCCTTAACAAAGCTAGATTTGGTGAAGCCATCTACTTTGCGTTCACGGTAGCTAAACATTTCTACCGTTTTGCTATGCTTCAAGAGATCTTGAAGAGAGTGTATATTTCCTGATGTTATAAGAGGAAATATAATCAGGTCGGGCGTTTTTTAAAAACATGAGTCAAAAGATAAGTGGGGGACCAGGGTACCTCAATTTTCTGAGCCAGATCGGACACTACAGTTACGTAGTCTGCCATGGACTCGTTAATCAACTGCTTACGCTCTTGGAGCTGTTTTAGGATGATATCTCTGTGATAAGGGGTGGAAAATCTAAAAAGTAGTGCCTCCTTAAGTTGGGGCCACGTCTCGAACGTGTTTTTCAAAGGCCAAAAACATTGTTAGCGGAATACCAGACAAAAGGTCTGTAAAAGAATTTATATAAGAGTGGAGTTTTGAATCCGTCTGCTGGAGATCAAAATGTCAAGATGATAAAACAAAATCGTGGATGCTCTGCGATCCATCGAATCTGATTTTTAAACTACTTAATCCTAAATAAATGTTTTTAGGAAGATCTTCGTCCTTCGACGTTTCTCTTTCAAAGTGTGTCTGCTTCACCAGTTTCGGTGGTGATGCATAAGAAGTTGAGGCAGTGTTTAAACTTTCAAAAGATTTAAGTGTCTGATTAAAGGCATGAGCTTGCTCTCTGAGCTGTGACTCATCATCGGCAGGAGTAATTTTCATTTTTTTCAAAGCTTCCTTTATTTCAGCCATCGTTGTCTCAGGAGTGATTCTGATTTCCTCCATAATGCAACGAAAAAGTTTCGCCAAGCGAAAGAAAAATTTAAATAAAAAAGTAGACTTGAGAGTTCAAAATAAGTTAAATAAAAGATGTCATAATATCAAACGTACAGCCTGTACAATTTGCTGACGAAGTGTCGTCGGCCACGGTGTGCGTTTCTCAGAGAATTTGTATAATAGCAGCTCCATGTTCCATTTAGTTCCTCAATAGTTAAACTTTCCAATTCGTCGTCTGTAATTTAAAAAATATCTCAGTATCCATGCTTAACAAAAATGTCATAGTTTGCCCACTGTGCGAAAAGGCATAAAGAATAAATAAAGGAAAAGTCAATCCTGTATTTATAAAGATGTATTAACTTTTAAAATAGTTAATAGTAAGAATTTGCCTCATGGCATTAGATAAATTGTTACAAACAATCTACACTCCACATGTAGGTAGGTAGAATTGGTAAAAGTTAATTTTTACAAGTTTTATTTGTAAAATTTACAGGTTATCATAGAATGATTTTCCACAATAATCTTCAGTAAAAGGAAGTAACGTTCACAGCACAGCACAAGATGTAAGATTCAATATATATATTGAAAAGAAAAAAATGTTGTTCAGAATACACGCATGTTCCAAACACAAGTTATTTCACAGAAAACTATTCTGCAAAATATTAGATAATTCAGCTTTTTTTTACTACTGAAAATAGATTCACTTCCAGATGGTTCAATAATATAAAAAGATAAAACTTCTTTTTACTAAGAAATTCAGCAAAAGAAAAAAACAAGATGAGAATCAAATTTCTCACAGCACAAGTGTATTGTATCAAGGTTGCCACAAGAGTGTTTTTTGATTCTACCCACGCCAGCTTTTTCCATCAAGTTTGTGACAAACTTAATTTAACAAAAAATTTCTACCTTCATGTTCAAATGCATACAGTAGATATTTTGTCCAAAAAAAATAAATTTTTGAGAGATTGTGTTATTTTTTCTCAAAAAAAGAAAGTAAAATAACCAAGATCATGCCAGCCTACAGCATATTTGTGACATGCAAAAATAGCACACAATGTGATGTCTTCTGCATCAGTATGTTAGCAGAACAAAAAAACACATAAGTAGACATATAATGTCTGCCTTAATTTTAGAGAATTTGTATTCTCATAGGAAAGTAAATCACCAGTAGCTTTCTGTATCAGAAAATTGATTAGAAAGAAAAGAAAAATAAACAAAAATAGAACTTCAATAATGAGCGATTTCACCTGATTCTTTTGTCAGATGTTCTCCTTCTTGGCTGCAGGGTTGAAGTAGCGTTCAAACGTCATAGCAGCACGCCTACTCTAGTCCTTGCATCTGGGTTGCAGCATCAAGTTGCTCTGCCATGTCCTCAGCCCCCCCGTCTTGGCACGTTCAGAGGTTGGGGATTTTTCCCGGGAAGGGAATGAGATAGAGGTTTTGACATAATATATAAATATAATAATAATATAAGTTTTTATTTACATTCTTACCGTCTGTGGTGGGATGATTTCAAAGATTATAGAAGTTTATAGAGATAAATGGGCGCCAGTGAGTCAAATATTACATACAATAAGTAAAGTCAGGGTTAATTATTAAAGACAGGGTGAACTTGGCCCCCGCGTTGAAGGTGACATTGTAACGTTGAGGGTGAGAGGCTTGCCTGATTGGCTCCACAACCTCAGACGCTCACCTGCTAGCTCAATCAGTTAGCAAAAGACTCACGAAAATTTATAAAAGTAAGCAAGGATTGAAATACCACAGAGTTCAGAATATAAATAAACACAAAGCTATAGAAATTCAATGTGTGTAATTAAAATATAAATATGTTTACAAGGTTAAGAAGATGTGTTAGGCACGGTAAGTATATAGGTTATAATTTTGACAAGATATAACAAAGATATAATTGCAAATATAGGTTGAAATCTTAAGTAATGAATCCATCCATCGAATCATTCATACTGGAATTTACAATTAAAAAGTTCTACGTCGAAGATTAAAGAAAAAACAGGCTAGTGTTGAGATGAACGAAGTGATTTGGAGGTTAAGAATTTAATTTTATGTAGAGGTGAAATTTTGAAGAGAGGTGAAGAATCCATGTATCGTCATTGTGCAGTGTCCACATCAGGACCTGCACGAGGTGAAGCTTTGTTTAATTGGTCCTTTGAGGCATCAAATTGTAAATATATCCTCACACGTGGTCCAGAATTTCACGCGTGAGCGATGACGGATATGGGATAATATCTGCGTTCCGTGATGTACCGGTCAGCGTGTGACACTCGGCAACTAGCTGATAACTAGACACGGGATCAGTGTCTAGGCCATTTTTTAATTTATAATATTCTAATATTATGTCAGGAGTAAGGAAGTATATGAAGGAGGGGATTAGACCTGAAAAGATTAAAGTGACTGGGCTGTAGTAGTAGTAGTTTGATTCGGGGATGGAAGTTAATATTAAAAAGCTATAACACTTACGATTACGTCTTCATTCCCCAGGATTTATGCCGGGTCGGCCTGAATAGAAAATAAATGCGGCCGTTCGCCATGACAGTTATTTTTGCAAGAAGGAATCATAGACGAAAAAGCTCAGAACGAGATTTCACTTACCATAGAGCAGATTCTGTGGTAATGAAATAAGGTAGAATCACGGGGTCAAAAGTTAAATTGCTATTTTTTATCAGTTAAAGGGAAGTCAGGAATGTCATTCTTACGAGAGGCGGGAGAATAACATGACACCATTTAGCACGTCGGAATGCCAGGAAAACAAAGGAATGTAGGAGCTGTCAGCAGAACTTTCGATAATAATCAAATAAGGGGGTAACTGATATTCGTAAACGAATAGTAAAATGAACGGGTGTGTGGCGTAAGTAATTGCATCGCGGTTTTTATGTCCAGTGATCCCCGGTCCAGCGCTGCGATTCTGCTAAGGTTTAAGACATTTTACCGATTCCCTTAACTGTCACTCAACTGTCACTGTCAAAATCGGAATCGGATTTTTGCTTCAAAGTAGAGTAGAATCTTGGTAGAATCTCTCATGGTCTATGTATTCCACAAGACATAAAAGATCAACATTTTAGGAGAAGCAAATTCGTCGAATAAGTAAGGTTAGAGAGAAAACGATTTGACAGCGATTTAACAGTTCGGCGAGAAATGGGCGTCTAGTGACGTTTGGGTTTACGACCGGAATCGCAGGGCAGGGACCGAGGGCCCTGATTACAAGCTTAACTTTACCGATATGTATCGCAGATGCAACGCGTATATAACGCGTAATTGGTAAAATCTCTAAATATATCGATTATTACCATCATATACGCGTCTAAACTCCGATGTAGATATGCTTGCAATCTGGACCCAGGTTTAAGTGATTTAATGAATATACATTGTAAAACATCCTTCTTCAAGCCACAGCAAGGTGGATCCACTCTCCAACGTACATAAGGTGGCTTCAAATGTTGAAGCCACCCTAACCCTTAACAAATACCAGCCACGATTTATTTTAAAATTTTATTAATTTCTTTCGGTTTTTTATTTTCACTTCTTTGTTTTAGGTTATTTCCATTTTTCACAATTGTATTTTTTTAAATATGAAACTTAGAAGCTTGCATTAACCACCTCAAGGTTTGGAACTGACTAACCATCAAGCCATTTCTCCGAAGGGGTAGGCAGAGAGGATAGAACGCCACACCGCTCTGTCCTGGCACCCTTCCCTTACTTCCTCCACATTCATACATTTTTTCATGCACGCACGTCGATTATTCCGACTTTTCATATGACCACTTTCAAGTATTGAAATTTTTTATACTATCTACCAGTATCTCTTGATCAATTCAATGAAAAACAGTTTGATTTTTACGATTGTGGTGTAGCATGTTACCAGGAACGCAAGGTTGTCAGTAAAACTTTGGTTACTAATAGAATTTGGGGAAAGCTGATTCTTCTAATATTGATTATAACTGCAAGGTATAACTGCTGAAGATAACTGAAATTCGTAAGCGAAAAGGAACCCGATATTACTACATATCATATGAGTTATTTGCGTCAAGTTTTCAATATCACGAGCGCATGGAGGAAAAGGTAAGGATTTATTAAGGAGTACTATATTATAACCCGGGGAACGCAAATATTTTATTTATGCAAAAATCATTGTCACCCATTTGCAATGCAAAATGTTTGTTTCTCTGAACACGCGTCGTCAGTTTGATATTTATTGCAACGGCCAATTTAGCACGTAGGAATACCAGGAGCGCAAGGAATGTAGCAGCTGTCAGTAGAACATTTGATAATAATCAAATTAGAGAGGAGTGATTCTGATGTATGTTGAAGGACTCGTCTGACTGAAATTCGTAAGTGAAAGAGCCTGCGTATAGATTGTTTGGCTCAAGTTTGCAATATCAGGAGCGCAAGTGAAAGATGGACAAAGGTATAGATAGATTACGATTTACAGAGTGGAGGAAATAAAGTTACTGATTTATTTATTTATTTCTTATTTATTACATATATAATTCTACAGTTTGGAATGATTGTATTTCAGTTATTTAAGTATAACCCCGTGCCTAACTGAAATATTTACAAAAAAGTACATTTATATAATATGAATATAATTTGATTGTAAAAAGAATTTTAAAAAAATTGTTAAAATAATTATAATAAAAGAAGATTAAGTAATACAATTAAAAGGAAATAAATATAATAAAACTGGACAAACGGTAAACAAGAGATATCAAAATAAATATGCATATTGAAAAAAAAAAAAAAAAGTTCTTCACTTTATCATTTTTGGATTTTAAATAGATGAGCCACCCTTCCCCACTCCCAAGTATCAGCCAGTCGTGTACATTCCTCTTAAACGTATTTAAATTTTTGGATATCTTAATGTATATTGGCAATATATTAAAGAATTTAGGGGCTAAAAATGTATGATTCCTATGAGCCATTGTCAATCTAGTGAGAGGGCGAGTATAATTAATCCCTCCAGCAGTTCTTTGTAGCACAACAATACAAGCACTTTTGACAGATTGAGGTTTGATCATAGATATGGTTGGATTGGGGTTTGACCATAGATACTGATGATTGATTTATGCGAAAATCATTGCCATAATATATTTGCGATGCAAAATGTTTGTCTCTCTGGACACGTGTCGGTCGGCTATTTATTGCGGTGGTTTAGCACTTGGGAATGCCAGGAGCGCAAGGAATGTAGGTGTCAGGCGGCGGCGGCGGCGCCCGGCTAGGAATGCTTGGGGCGCAACCTGGCGGAAGCAGCGCCGTTGTAAACCACGTGATGCCTCATCGTCATCATTTGTCACCGGTCACTGCGATCCGTCAATGGGCCGCGAGTAGAGTCGGCGCCTGTTATTGCGGCCTTATGCACACGGTACGTGGTTCTGACGACCATCGAATACCTGAATACCTTTAGGATCAACGGTGTCAGTTTTCTGTTTCAGCCAGGATCAACTGTCATCAGGCCAAGGCGATTAGGCTGGCTGGGCCACACTATATAAATCTTTCGAGCCTCTACAATGTTAGCCTATTTTACAAGGTGGGGCAAAGGGTTTAAGGCGTCCAAGCTAGTATGAAAACGAATTGTCAGCACCTGACTTCCAGGTATTGTATTGTATTGTATCTTTTTTATTTAGCTATAAAAAAAACAGTTTGATACAGCTAGTAATTACAATATCATTATTTCTAAATATTTGACTATAAACTACTTATTTTGATTTTACACTAGACTATACTTATTTAAAACATATATTTTACACATTTTTTTTAACTAAATTTAAACTCTTCGCACATTTAACTTCATCTGGCAATTTTTCGTATTCCTTTAGTCCTTTATAAAATAAACTGTTTTGTGTTCCCGCTAATCTATACTTTGGGAGACGAAAGTTTCTTCGATCGAGAACCCGATACCTTGGGGAATAGTAAGCGTTGTTGGGTAAATTTTGAAAATAAATCAATTTAACCACTGTAGAAAGCAATGTTTGTATGACAGAAATTAACCGGGAATCACCACTAACTGTAATGATATATTATTATGGTCATTTTTTAACTACATATCGGTATATCGTACGCAATAGAGCTGCTGCGCTGGGCCGGCGTTTTATTGAATATTAAATCGACATATGTTAATATTACAAGCTCGTCCGTGGGAAATATCTGGCGGTGCGTGTTCTTCTATCGATTATGTTCTCGGCGGAATTCTAGGAATCTGTGTTATTAGAGAACAGCCGAATGGTGTAGAATGCGGTCAAGTAGTCACTCGGCCCATTTCATGTTTCATCACACCCCGGCGCGGGCGCGTGGATCCGGTAGCTAGAGTGCGACACGGTCGGAGAGGAGCTCGACTCACACTCACAATTCATTTCGCATCAAAATCCTCAAGCTTCTTGCTAAATATGTCAGTCTATAATAGAGTGCGACATATTGAGGCAAAAGCTTAACCCTGGAGCTGGCGCTAGTTCCTCCACACTCAGCGATAAGAGCTTCTAGGTGTACACATTGATACTGGGCTCTCGCTTGAAAAGCAAATAAGCAGCGCTGTCAGCGCATGTTTTTACCAACTAAGGCAGATCAAGTGTATACGAAGGCATTTACCTAATGAGGCGGCTCGTCTCTTGGTGAGCGCTTTTGTTATATCACGAGTGGACTACTGCAATGCGATATATGCCGGCCTACCTAACTACAAAATGGAACGATTGCAATCCATTTTGAACGCAGCTGCCAGACTAATCTCTGGTTTGTCGAAGCTTGACCACATCAGCCCGTTACTTCGAAAGCTTCACTGGCTGCGATTTCCAGAAAGAGTCGAGTATAAGCTGTGTTGGTTAGTCTAAGAAGCCATGCACAATTACGCTCCTGAATACCTGAAGGAGCTCTGCCCCCCGGACGAGCTGGCAGACAGGCGCCTAACTCTCCGCTCGGCTTCCTACTCCGCTGTAGGGAAGGTGGTGCTACCTGACTACCTCCTGCCCGCAGCCAAACTTCCAAGTTTGGAGAGAGGGCCTTCGCGATAGCCGGACCGGCAGCGTGGAATGGTCTTCCTTCACTGTCCAACGGAACTGTCCAACGGAAGCGCTTTTCAGAAAGAGACTTAAAACTTACTGTGTTTAAGAAAATCGTATCCGAGTGCTGAAGTTACCGTTTAGTTATATGTAATTGTAATGTTAGTTTAGGTATTTTATGTCATAAGTACGTATTATTAAGCGTAGTACCTATTAAGTCTAGTGTAATTTTGTACAGCGCCCTTGAAGTGATTTACTCACGAAAACGGCGCTTTAAAAATTGTCCGCATTTATTATTATTATTATTATTAAGAATATTAACCAGCACAAGCATCACTACGCTTCTTTCTCCTAAATCTGTCACGTATAGCGAATAGAGTGCAACATATTTAGGAAGGAGCTTGACTCGAGCTAGTGTCAATGCTTGACCAGTATAAAATTTTCTTCTTCTTTTACCACGTTTGCGGAACACGAGGAAATCACTAGACGCCTCTAAGAGGTTCGTTGACAACCGAAACTCTGTCGCGTCTTCCTATGTCAATCCCGTAGGTACCTCTCAGCTCCGCCGAATACACCAGACAGATTACCATCAATAGGACTTGATGTAAAGCATGTAATTTAGATTTTTCAAGGAAAACCAGCGCGTTAATATGGATATTCGAGCGTTTACAGGGCTTACGACCTGTCATGGTAGGGCTAAGTGACCGCTTGACGCGATTCAAAAATATAATTGAACCATACCAGTTTGATCACTGAAGCACACATGGGGTGGTAAATAATAATATTAAGAACATATCTCAATTTTTTTTAAATATATTTTTTTTAACCACCTCAACAGGCCAGGACACACAATTATACAGGGGAACAACGTAACAAACACCCACGCTGAAGAAAAAATACTTTTTGATTTTTGTGTTTTCACCGGAAATAGAACCCGAAATCTCCGTATCGTGAGTCCAGCGTCTTAGCCATTACGCTACGGAGGCCGCCAATTTGCTGCAATAACGTCATAACACGAATATCACGAAATTTTAGGAGATGTTTTTGAAATTTAAAATATTGGATATTGTTTTTTTAAACTTTTATACTCACATAATCCAATAGTCCATCGAATTGATAAAGTAACAATATGCTATCTTAGAAATGGCGACCATTTCGAAGTTCTAATTGGGTTCTTTCCGATTTTCTATTTTTTTATTTCAAAAAATTGATTGAAAAATTACAATATCAAAGGGAATTTTTTTAAAATTTTTACGATGTCATTATGAATTTTCTAGCGCGGTTTGAAATAGCGCTTTTTCAAATCGCTCGCAAAATCCTCCATTTGGCGCGCATGCGGTGTGACGTCACATCAATATGGGCGCTGACTTCGTAATGAATTTCCCGCCTTTTATAATAGATGGGTATGACGTCATTAGGCGTTAAAAGTCATTCGTAATTTCGTGTTTTTTAAAACATAAATTTATAAATGAAAACAACATTTTTAATCATTGTGTTTTATATCGTTGGAATTGTAAAATATACTTTAAATATTTATAACGTTTTCAAGGATATTCATGCTATCGGGAACAACCCTATTGTCCGTGCAAACTTAAATATCATATTATATCGGATGAGCGAAAATGGCAGGCAGGGCCATATACTAGAACTAAAAACTGCAATGTACTACAAATATTTTTTTTTTTTTTTAAATGCGTTAGCCATGTTTGCCTATTTTCCAAAGCATCAGGTTCTGGACTTGACTTGGGCGAAATGCACGGCAAATGGCGGCCGATCGCTTGGCTTGGGGGGAGTTTGTGGATGTATGATTATGGCGATGAAAACGTGACTTAAAAAAATAATAGGAGTTTTAAGTACACGTGGGTACAAAATATTAAATACACAAGATCAAATTTAAATTTAAACGTATTCAAAGAAATATCGCATCAACGTATTTGTCATCCTAGAATCCCAAGAAATGGTAATAAATAAATCGCTCCCCAGGAATGTGAATCAACATGGTGATTCTAAAAAGGGAGTACCCTGGTACACCACGGTGTTAATTATGGCCCCTTGGAATGCAATAAAGCGCGTATGCTGTTTATAGCAGATGAACTAAGGAGTCCTAACACGAACCTGACAACTGTAAAAGGGCACCTAATAAGAAATACTGCTTGGCTTCTTATAAATACCAAGATAATGAGCGCTAAGTTATGTAGCACTAAGTGTGCCTGCCTCGTAGCATAGTGGTTAGCACATTGAACTACCATGCACACGGTCTCGTGTATTGTAATATAAAATGGTTATTTAAATGTGTTTTTTTTATTTAAAAAATCAAGAGAAAGATAGAAAAGATTACAATTTTATGTGCATTCATCAAATCACTTGAAAAATAAATAACCGTTCGCTCCAGGATTTAAACCTTGGACTTTCTGATCACCGGTCAGCTTCTTTATCCACTGAGCTAAACGATCGGATACATATCTCGAGATTATAACGAATGCATATCGCAATTATGACTACTAACGCCTCTTCAACGTCAACTTCGTCAACTTCGATAAATCAACCCACTTTTTATCTAGGACCAGTCGAAATTGAAAGCTTATCATATATCTGGACGATTTTTTTATTATTATTAATATCCCAACAGAGACAGAGAAACTCTGGAAACGAATGTGGGTTATCTAGGGCGTTTACAGGGCTTATGACCTGTCATTGGCTGGGTTAAGTGGCCACTTGACGTACTACAACATTCCCCATTCCGCCAATCATCCGATCCATATATATATGACAAATTTGGAACTACCTTATATTGAAATCGTCTTCGTCATTCCGTTTTTTACAGAATTTTCTATGCTGGTGTCCTCTGTTGAGAAGATTGCAAAGCATTTTTTTTTTGGCAATCATCTTTTTATTAGTGTAATAAAATAATTAAAAAAGCACGTGATCTGTACTACAAAAAAATGGTAGAAAATTCTGCAAAAAAACAGTAAGCAAATTTGGCAATTAAAAAAGAATATTCACACAAAGACAAATTGAAAACTAATACTATAAATGAGCTCAAAATAGATGATTCGATTCTTAAGTATAATAATGAAAACACAAAAATGCAATTCTTAATAAGTTTAACAAATTTTCGCAAATATTGGCTCTCAATTGGCAGCAAATATTTTGAATACAGATAATACGGAAGAGCATCTGGCCCAGAATATAGGCCAAACCCAACAGATTCGAGTTACTGACCAGTTTTCACTTAATCCCACCACTGACACTGAAATAATTAAAGTAATTGACGATTTAAAACCAAGCTTTTCATCGGGAAATGACGGTATTAACGCACGGCTGTTAAAATTCAGCAAACTCTTCATCTCTCAACCTCTCACGCACATATTCAATCTCAGCTTCTCTACTGGAATATTTCCATCATCTCTGAAACAAGCAATAGTTTGTCCAATACATAAAGGAGGAGAAAAATCAACAATTTCCAACTACAGACCTATATCACTTCTATCGTGTTTTTCTAAAATTTTAGAAAAACTAGTTAAGACAAGACTTACCACTTACTTAGACAAAAACGACATCTTATCTTCACACCAATATGGTTTTCCGCTCCGGAAGAGGTACTCAGGATGCCTTACTCGAAGTCACTAAATCATCACTCATAATGTTGACGCTGGAAAAAAAGTGGTAGGGGTGTTTCTTGACTTAGCAAAAGCTTTCGACACTGTTTCACACAAATACTATTGGCCAGATGCAAATCCGTAGGCATGAGCGACAACTCACTGTTATGGTTCGAAAGTTACCTTAGTGGTCGTTCTCAGTGTGTTAGGATTGGCGGGGACACTGGTTCACCTGAGAAGGTCTCATTCGGTGTACCTCAGGGTAGTACGCTTGGTCCTATACTTTTCTTAATTTACATAAATCAGCTAACGGAACTTGTCTTACACAACGCAATTATAGTTTCTTTTGCAGACGATACTGTGTTACTCTTTAAAGGAAATAGTTGGATAGAAGTATTCAACACTGCCGAAACCGGACTTAAAACTACAAAACAATTTCTTGACTCTAATCTTCTAACACTTAACTCTACAAAAACAAAACTACTAACATTTAGCATTACAGAGAGAGGACAACCTCCAATATCAAATGTACTAAAGCTGCACTCAAATAACTGCGACTCACACCAATGCCATTGCCCACATATAGACAGAACGACTGACATAAAATATCTTGGGGTGATTATAGACAACCACTTAAACTGGACCAAACATACACTTGCCACATCAAACAGAATACGTAAGCTGATTTATGCATTTAGTAACCTAAAAAATATACTAAATGAAAAACAATTAAGAACTGTGTACTTTGCCCTGTGCCAATCTTTGATACTATATGGCATCGGGAGTTGGGGAGGAGCAGCCAAATGCCATATTGATGTAGTAAGGAGGGCCCAGAAGTGCGTCCTGCGAGTATCTAGAGGTAGACCTTTTACATACCCATCCAAGTTACTGTGTTAAAGAGTGTAATATACTTGATGTTAGGCAATTAGCAATTAGGGAATTCGTTCGAGCCGCATTAAAAACAGACTCTACTAACCCTACTAAACATAATCACTCTACTAGATTTGCGGGCAATAATAAATTGATAACACCTAAAATGAGCACTAAATTTGGACAACGGCACTCAATATTTTTATCTCCTTACCTGTACAATAAGTTGGAAAAAAATACTAAAACGACTAAATTAGGATTAAACATGTGGCTCGTCGATTTAGATATTGTAAATTCTGAACAACTATTGATTGTTCAGAGATAATCTAGTTTATGTAATATCCGATAATATTTTGTTTAAGTATGTTTCTTTCTAAGGACCCAATAACTTGAGTAGTAGTGTTAGTAAGTTTCCAATTAATATACTATTTGATAAAATTTAGTTGATTCAGGAAAATTATATTTTAATAACCTATTGTAATAGCATATTTTAAATAACATAAACTTATTCAAATCCCAAATTGTAAATCATAAATTTAAATTTTCAGGCAAATACAGTAATTACATATCTTTTCAATAATTATAATATTGTACATATCTTCTCTGAGACAGGTGCGCAAAACGCCACCTAGTAGAGAAGATATCAATAACAAATTAGTTTCACACACCATCTGTAATGAATAAGATATGTAATGTTAGGGACCATAATAAACAAATAAACAAATAAACAAAAAAATATGCTGGGAATATAGAGGGGAATGTTGTAGTACGTCAAGTGGCCACGTAACCCAGCCAATGACAGGTCATAAGCCCTGTAAACGCCTAGATAACCCACATTCGTTCCAGAGTTTTCTCTGTCTCTGTTGGGATATCAATAATATCTGATATCAGCCCAGCATGGGTATAATACAGTAATTTGTCTACAAGTATTTGTATTCATTTAAAAAATGTTGTTTAAAAAGATTTTTTTTTGTTGAAATTTCACACACAATGTCACCTTGGGCTAGCACTGAATGATAAGACATATTTACCTTAACGTAATAAAAACACTAAGTAACCATCCCCGAAAGGGTACACAGAGAGGATAGAATATCGCTCAGCTTTGCCCTGGCACATTTCTGTTGCTTTTCGACATTCACAATCCTTCACATGCACGAACGCCGATTAACGATTCGAATATACTGCACTTGGTATACCAATGCAGTGCCCTTTGCACTATAAGGTGCGGTAGTTCCACTAATGCTTTGATAAAAAAGCTTTTTCATCAGGGAAAAGCCTTCAATTTCAGCTGGTCCCTGATAAAAAAGTTGGATGGTTTATCGTTGTTGACTGAGAGGCTAAAATCTCGAGATATGTATCCGATCTTTTAGCTCACTGGATAGAGAAGCTGGCTGGTGGTCAGAAAGACCCAGGTTCAGGACACGCAGAACTTCAGTTTTAAAATACACCTGTAGATGGACAGTTCTGCGTGTCCGAAACATGTCGTGTAAAAAATAAACTCAGTGGACAAAAAATCAAAGTGTTTTATTATATTAATTCAATATTTTCTATTTTCTGGCACATTTTATTCCGACTAATTGAATGTAAAATTATAGTTTTTCATCCAAAAATGCAATGCAAGTATATCATAAAAACACAAATATGAATTTTCAACATTTAAAAAAATCTAATATATGCGTAGTGATCGTTCCTATTGTGTAATTTGAATGTCAGCCGTACCGCCTACTCCCCGCGAGCTGTAGGCGCTGCGGGGCGTCGGCATATAAGGAGCGTCGCGTCGTTATGTCTAGATATTATGTAATAATGTCTCGCCGAATACCCATGCAGTATTAGATGAATGGACGGCGTTGCTGCGTGCGCATGCTCAATAGACGAAGTATTTTGCGCATGCTTCAGAAAAAATATAAGCACTTGGGGAGGACTCGTTGTTGTTTTATCGAACTTTCTTTCACAACGGAAAATGTAGTACTAACTTAAAGTAAACTAACTACGGATTTTTTGCAGTCTCTGAGATCTCGCGTGTATTTAAAATAGATAGGAAGAAGCAAAAGTAGAGCGCCAGGACATAGTGGTGTGGCGTTCTATCCTTTCTGCTTTACCCCATCTGGGAAGTGAGGGAAGAGATTTCACTAGTTTGAATTGCCAAGTAACGTTTTAATATACTGAAATCTATTTTCTGATGGTATGCTACATATAATTTAGAGTATAATTTCTATGACTTTAAACTAGAAACGAAAGTTCATAATTTAAAACTAAGCAAAATTAGCATAGATCCATAACACAACCTACCTATGATTGTGATATTATGTTTAAATTTAAATTTCATGTATAGGACTTAAAATTCCGAAATCAGCGATTTATTTCACGACTCAGATTTTCAAAGTGGAAAAAATCGTGATGTTCTAATAAATTAAGTGTTTGAATATAGAGCTTATTATTTAAATATTTTTGTTAATAAGAAATGTCATGTTTTTCTCATGTTTTTTTGCCATAGCATTTAATGTTTGTTTTTAAAATATAATGTTGTATGCATTTTTGTATGATACGTGAAATGGAACATTTTAATGAAAAATTAAAAATAATAGTTATGATATTTGCCCATATTTTCAATAGAGCTGTAGAGGCTGCGGATTCGAACTAACGATGCCCAATTAGTGAAGAAAGAAAAAGAAATAATAAAACAATGGATCTGTCGGGCCATAATCATAAAAGTTTTGGGGTACGGATACTATGATGAATAAATTGCAAGCTATTGATGAGGAACTATTATTACGATTGGTCGCGCCAAACGGATGGAAGCCGCGCTCGTGAATGGACAGTGACGTCACTGAAGTCATTAAGTATGCACAGTGCATCTACGGAAGTGTTTCCTGGTGAACTCGGTTCATTCATTTGTCTTCGCCATAATCAGCATCCGGATTGTAAAATTAATTATTAACTCGTTTGCTAATTTCCAATAATTTGTCTAAAAAAATTACCATTATAAGATTCATTTAAACAAAAAAAACCTAAACGTATATATTAATAATACCTAGTAAAAGTTAGCGAGGGAAATCTAAAAATTAATTTAAAATAAGCGTTTGATACTGACCATACTCGAATTTAATTGATTTGATTAATATATTTTTATATTTATAGCAAAAGCATATAATAAATTAATCAGGTTGTGGTCCAGTGGTAGAGTCGCTAAATCCGGATTAAAATCCCTAGGTTCGAATTACAGCCCAGCACAACTTTTTTCCTGTTTTCTGGTACAGTTATTTCCGGCTATTTGAGAGCAGTCCCGAAATTGAAATATTTGAGCATATACATGGTGTAACAAAACTCGAAGTACAACCCGAAAACTGGCGAATCTACATCATATTTTGAATCGAATGACTTTTAAATCTGAGCATGAAAAAATTTTTTTTTTTCTTCTTATAAAGAAGCTTTCAGAATTATGGCAGATTAAGTAAAATTGCACAAATCCCTATGCGGTTTTTTCATTTTGTTTTCTTCATGGTAAAGTATTAATTTAACTTAGTAAATTATATTTGATAACAACTTGTATAACAATAAAAATTTCTCAATTTTTTTTTTTATTTCGTATACAATTTTCTCTAAAACTATGGGTCAAATAAAAAAATTACTACAAATTCTAGAACAAATACATACTACTACTCTCCTTTCTCCGCACCCAATGGGGCATAGGGCACTGCATTGATACACACGTGCAGCGAATCTGGATTATTTGTTTCATGACGACAAGGTGATCAGTCCTACGCTTCAGTTCCAGTCCTATGTATCACATATTGACCCCGTCGGTAATCGAACCCCCGACCTCATGCATGGCAGCACAACGAGTTACCGCTACACCACGAGACAGACGAATAAATAAGTCGATAATAAATACAATCATAAGTACCGAGGCAAAAAAAACGTGTTCGCCCTATACTTATAACATGGGACCAAGTTAGCGACGCACTAAATTTTAGCCGCAAAACGAGGTTCTTATTTTTAATTTCAAATCATTTTCTAGAGAAATACTGTAATCGATTTTTTAAAGTCCAGCGAATCTCAAGAAAAAAATATAGGACCAGCCCATTTTTTTAATTAAAAAAATTCAGGATAACTGATGGTGCTAGCAATAATAAAAACAATTAGTAATACAATTTCAAGCGTGCCAGTTTAAATGTTTTTTTCCCCCTAAAAAAATACGAATTGTCTTAAGCGCACTTTGCATAAGTCAGAAAACTCAACAAGATTTTCTTCAGTTTGCAAACTGTGTAATAAAAAAAAATGGATGGAATATTGAACGGACAGTTAATGTTTTTTATGTAAAAGTATAAGTAGATTGATTGATTTATTGAATGCCTCCGAAAACGAAAAAAACAAACAACTGATTTACATTATTAACAATTTCTTGAGTGCAAACATACGATTATAACGATCTGAACAAGAAACTGGTGAAGAAACTGTACATTTTTCGGCCCCACGTAGAGTGCGCTTTGGGCTTCGATCTGCCATCTGGATCCTGCAGTTTATATCATCCGTTTATATCCTTTATATCATCCGCACACCGTCTAGGAGGCATTACCAGAAAGAGATATAAAAATTAGAGATATTTTTTTTTATTTAAATAAAAAAGAAATCTATGCAATCTTATGATATTTGCACATATTTCAATTTGTATATACTATTTCCGGCTCGAGTCGAGTCGTGTCGAAGTGGGGATTCGAACCGACGATCTCTGGACTCAAGAGACCGCGACGCTACCCACTGGGCCACCACCCGTTCAAAATTGTTTTAGATGGTAATGCTAAGGATATTATCCTTTTCTTGTCCCCAGCCGACTGTCACAAATCCCGTTCGTCCTCAAATCCAGGATCATTGGCACGAGAGTCTAATCACAGGACCGTTTAGTCCAATCTGGTCGGGCAATGTGTCAGAATAAATATGACAGGAGCGAATAAGGAGCCCGCAGTCCCTTCTGGGTCGCTGCATTACGGACGCTGGACATCGCCAGAGTGTTTGTCTGTAGCAAGTCACATGCGCCTTGCGTGGGACTTGTTTCAAACAAAGGCCACTGCGACGGTATGGACGGCCATTTGGTCACTTCCGTCCGCTGGCCCGTGAATGGAGTACCCGGGGACCTATAGCTGAAATTCGTGAAATTTAGTCAACGGCGAATGTTCATCTTATCTCGTATGGAACTTACAGGGAAAGTAAAAAACAAGTTAAACGCCTTTTATTGCTGTGTGATAAACTGTAAATGGAGGCGCATTACCTTGAAAAAGTAATTGGTCCTCAAAGTAAGAAATGCCTGTAAAAAATATTAAATCATGATAATATACCTACACGTAGTCTAAAATAACGTTTGATCTAAATTAAATAAGAGTCTACAGCTCTAAAAGCCACTCAACATAGGTATTGGGACATTCAATATAAAAGGACAACTTTCTGATTTTTAAAAAATATTCTTCGTTAATTTAAAATAAGAAAGAAACCTATGTTATCTTTTAATATTTGCACATAGTATATCAATTTTAAAAATAATATTTTCGAAGCTTTTAAGCGGCTTGTGCTTGAAAAATATGAATCCCAAGACTAGAAGCTGCGAGGCTACTCACTGGGCCACCACCCATTAAAAAATAAAATCAATGTTGTGCGTAGGACTGTAAAACTTAAAAATATGTTCTAGTTATTTTCAACGTTTAGCAAACGACACCAAAGTCGAAAGTATTCAGCATCGGTCACCGGCTGCCTGTACACGGAGTGACAAAACTCGTAGTACAAACCGGAAACTAAAAAAGTTAAGTCATATTTTAGAGTCGAACCTAATCTATTTTTAAAATTAAAACTAAACAAAATATTCTAGTAAAAGCTTTATAGGCACCGCGATTAGATCATTCTTAGACCGCATCCCCTTACATAAAAAAATTATCATTAAAATCAATATTTTTTATTTGTTTTTACAAGTTTAGTATTAACACGAGTAAGGGCCGGTTTCACCATTGTAGTTAAAGTTAAAGAAAGGCTAAATTCAAATACTAGTTCCCGTTACCACCAATTTTGACATAAAATTTTTTTTGTTTCAACCGGGCCCAAGTAAATGACATTTGATTTTGTAACAATTTCAAGAATTTTTTTTCTTCTAGCTTGATTTTTTTGAAAACCATAGTTCAAATCAAGCAGCAGGAAAGCAGCCCGAAAGGAAATATTTGAGTATATCATAAGAACTCAAATGTTTCATTATGTTTAAAAAATAAAAATAAAAAAAAAATCAAATTTGAAAAATTACAAAAACCACTCTAAATATGTCGTTGATTTTCGGGTTTCCTTATTCCCTGTTAGCACATCGAGTTTTGTTACAAGGTGTATTATAGGTACAGTGTGTCCAATGTAGAAGATACGGGACCATATTAAGAAGATGACGCGTTGCCTACTAGCGAGCCCATTGAGAGTAGAAATAGGATACAATACGTGGATTTCATTACACGTACTGAGTCATCATGATGAGTATTCATAAGCACCAATAAAGATATGCAACCATGGTAAGGTAGTGAATTCATTGCGTAAATGTTTGATGGATTGTTTTTGAAATTGGGTTTCAAGTCCGTACTTTTATTTTTTGATTAAAAAATTTTATTGAAAAATAACAATATCAAGGATTTTTTTTTTTAATTTTTACGATGTCATATGAATTTTCTAGCGCGGTTTGAAATAGCGCTGTTTCAAATCGCTCGCAAAATCCTCCATTTGGCGCGCATGCGGTGTGACGGCACATCAATATGAGCGCTCACTTCGTAATGAATTTCCCGCCTTTTATAATGGACGGGTAGGACGTCATTAGCCAATAAACGGGCGTAAAAAGTCACTCGTAATTTCGTTTTTTAAAACATAAATTTATAAATGAAAACACATCTTTTTGATCATTGTGTTTATATCGTTGGAATTGTAAAAATATACTTTAAATATTTATAACGTTTTCAAGGATATTCTTGCTATCGGGAACAACCCTATTGCAAGAAATGCATTAAAGACCATCCCTTGATGGAATGATCCATAGTTTTTTAGAAAGTGGTCGGTATGTACCAATAGTTGATGTAAATTAATTGGACACCCTAACTACAATTCTCATAACAGGCCATGAACAAGTTTACAGAACTGATATCAATAAATTATATTATTATTGGTTATATATCTGCTCAAATTGTAGTTAAAAGGTTCAATAAATAAAATTGTCCAATTACTATCTATGCTGAAATTCTAGCGCTAAAATCCCTGTAAAACGTAAAAAATAACCAAGTACCGATACCTTAACGCAAAGGTCTCGCTAGATATCTCATCTCCAAGTCTCGCAGAATACCAGAATAGCGGAGGACCGCGGGCCGGCGCTTGTCCTCAACCCTGGTCCTGGTACAGCCCGCGTAACGGTCCCGACCGCATTCCTCGCCGGATCACAGCCTCCCAACCTGCGGGCCGGCGACGCTCGGACCAATGGGCGCCGATCGAGATTATCCCGAGAGGATTAGGGGCAAAGAAAACACCGCGACGGCAGTAATAATAAGATCTTAGTTAAAAAGATAGTTGATGACGCCAGATTTGTATCGGAATGTTATGTAATAAAGGTGTTTGTAATTATTTTAATAGCCTTGCGGCATATTCGGCAAGCGATATTTATTTCAGTGATATTACACGTAATATTTTATGTGTGATACCTTGGACTGGCACTGAAACGTAAGACCGATTTCAAGATTCACTGCACTTGGTGTATAAATGCAATGCAGATATTGTAATATATGTAGTAATGGTAGATATTTCTTCATACTTAAGAATCGTCGTACGCTACGTAGTAGCTACGCAAGAACAAAATATCAAACAAGCTGTCCGTTTTTTGCATAAATGAATATCCGTTGAAACGTTATTATAATATTTAAAGTATATTTTACAATTCCAACGATATAAAACACAAGGATCAAAAATTTTGTTTTCATTTATAAATTGTATGTTTTTAAAAACACGAAATTAGTGAAGTAGAAACGAGTGACTTTTAACGCCCGTTATTGGCTAATGACGTCATACCCGCCAATATAAAAGGCGGGAATTCATTACGAAGTGAGCGCCCATATTGATGTGACGTCACACCGCATGCGCGCCAAATGGAGGATTTTGCGAGCGATTTGAAAAAGCGCTATTTCAAACCGCGCTAGAAAATTCATATGACATCGGAAAAATTTTAAAAAAATTCCCTTGATATTGTAATTTTTTCAATCAATTTTTTGAAATAAAAAATAGCAAAATCGCGAAAGAACCCAATTGTCTATACGTTTTCCAGAACTTACAGAAGCTGAAACTTGAGCTCCAATGTTGTGCGGAATGTGATGAATTCTCGTTAAACGGCGAGGGCTCGTGATTCTAATGACTTAAGTAATCATTTATTAATAATCAATACTATTTACGCTTGCATATTGAATTCATTCACGTTATCCATTTTAACTTTATGCTACATTGATGATTTTTTAAAACGATAAATCATTAGGTCTTTTAATTTTTTTTACTCCTGACTGTTTTGAACTTACCGGGAAAATAATAAAAGTTTTTTCCATCTTTTCTCAGACTTTTATTGTTTTACTTTTAACACTTATAGCAAAGCCTTAAATTACCTTATTATTATAAAAACAACAATAATATTGAATATTTTTTCTCTCAATATGATTTCTTCTTCTTATTTCACCACGTTCGCTCCTATGTGGGAGCAATATGGACATCGCTAGATACCCTATCGCCGGCCAGGGACCCTATGCTTCGGAATGGCGAGTGTTCTACGGTACAAAATCACTCGCGATTCCGAAGTGTCGGATGCGACTTTCAGTCCAGCATAGGGCCCCAGCTTTATCGCCTCCTCCACGATATTTTTCTACCCTGTGTTATATTTTTATGGTGGTATTCCAAATAAAATAAATAAGTAAAATAAAAATCATTAAATACAAAAAATTTTTAAACCCTCTCGGAATAATAAATATGCTCTAAGTATTACGAGTTTTTTTGTTGCGTATGATCAAATTTTCAAAATTTAATTTCAAAATTTAAATATAAGCTTAAGAAAAAAATCTTTAAGGGAATGATAAATTTTTTAAATTTGTAATGATAATAAAATTTAAAACATGTATATAATATTTTAAATTTATAGCCTTACATGGGTATAAGGTCTACTTGTATATTTTCATGTACACTCCCTTAAATAAAAAAAAACTATAAATATTTGCATCATTTTTTGAAACGCATAACCGGAATTAAAAGTTGTCTATATTGTAACACAACCTCTTATATTATGATTAAAATGATTGTTTACAGTTAGTAAAATTTTTTTTTAAAGTGTTTGAGTAACTAACTAACCACAACGCCGTTTTCCCGAAGGAGTAGACAGAGAGGATAGAAAGCCCAACCACTCTATCCTTGCATACTTCTCTTGCTTCCTCCACATTCATTCGCTCTACATGACCGAACCATCGTAAGAGGCCTTTCATATGTTTTTTCGATAATGTTTTTATCAGCTTTGCATTCTGCTCTAATTTCAACATTAGTGCACTTATCATTCATAGTTTTACCACACATTCGCCTAAAATAAAAAAGTAAAAAAAGAAGTGTGTACCTTGAAATAATGTTTTGAAGATATTTTTAAATTTATGGGCCAAAAGGTTAATAAGCTATTTAACTCGTGGTATCGATTCGGGTGGCAGTTATCCCATTACGGCAGTTCGTGTGAACGTCCTTAGCTGTACGCGGAGGTAAAGCATGGTAACTCCATAAATAATAAAAATGAGTTTATTGTAACTCATGGGGAATACATGGTAAAATGTATTTTTTTGTAAAAAAAAAAAATAAAAAAAAGTTATGAGAATTTTTTTGACGATAGAAAATTATTGTAAAATGTCCCATAAAATGTAAAATATATAACTGGCCCTGAGTTCTGTTTTCATTTAATAGAAACATTGTTTCGATTAAGGGATGCTGATTTTCTTACAAAGAAATAGGCTTTTGGCATAATATATGAACAGAAAGACAATAAACTTGATTGTATTGAACGATCATCAATCAATAAATACCAAGCTACTAACGAATTGCATTAATACAGTTTCAAAATATTTTTTAGAAAATATAACCACCATTGTAAATAAATAAATGTATAAATTCATAATATATTGGAGGGGAAAGTATTTGACTGGCAGAGAAACTTTGAAGACAGACTTCGTTCCTTTCTCGCACATAATTTATTTATTTATTTATTCACGCCCATGGGGCTTTTACAAAACAAATGTAAGTATCAGTACCAAAGCAACGCATGTACATTAGGGTGGATTGATTTCTATTTTTTCGGAATTTCAATATCTACCTATGCGGAAAAGATGTTCTATGGCCTGGAGATTAAGGGAAAAATAAGTAAAAAAATCCATTTTTAATTTTTAATTCGCCGCAAGGCTGTTGAAGTTTAGGTATTTAAGCATTTTCATGGCAGAATGAAAACAAATGTTTTTTGTTAAAAAAAAAATATTTTACGGATTTTTATTTTTTTATTGCATAGATATAAAATAAAACAAAATGGACACAAAAAATTAAAAAATTGTGGTATTAACGGCTTCCAAATTTTTGTTTTTTGAAAAAACGTATAAAAACTCATTTTGAGCATTTTCATAGTAGTATTAAATTATGTTTTATTTAAACAAATAAAAAGATACTGACAATTTTCAATATTTTTATACAAAGAAAATACATAAAAGCAAAGGAAACAAAAAAAAACATTTAGTTAAATGAGCAGTTTCTTAATTATTATAAGCATTTTTTAAACGTAATACAATATTACATTAAAAAATATCTAAGGATTATTTGAACATTAATATGAAATTTATAAATTATTATTCAAACAAAAAGTATTAAAGAAATGTTCAAACTCAAATGAAATAGATACAAAAAATAATAATATGTTGAAGTTTAGCCGTTTCTACTTAATCACATTTAAAAATGTTTTAAAAAAAAACCATCTACATCACAGTGGACGATAATCGCACTTCGTGTTAAAAACTGGCGTCAAATTATGGAATTTTAGACGGTTTTTAAATGAAGTCCTCTATTCTGTGATTTCCGCAGATAGCACCAGAAGCTTCCGTGACGATTTTTACCATCCTTTTAGTGGCTTGCTGTGGCACAGAAATTACTTGAAAGAAGGTAATACGGCCTCTTGAAGGATTGACGGATTCCGATTGCCTCGTAAATCATCACATCTGAAAATGATACAGTCAGTGGAGGTTCTGTTATATTATTCCACCTAATCAAATCCACATAATCCGTTGCGGTAAAATCAAAATCTGGTAGGTAATTTGAATATTCGGATATTTGTTTCACCTATATTCTGATTTGATTTTCTGGATTTTAGGACTCTTCTTAGCGCCAATTCCCTGATATGTTTTCTTTAATCAGCCAACATAGATATAAGGACATGCTCGGGGAAATCCAATAAATCCTTTTCTTTTTTATAACAGGATCAATAACCCTTTTAAATTCTCTGGACAAATATCTCGATAAAACAATGGATCGATGCAAATGCTGTGCACCATTAATGATTGAGGGTTTTGTCTTTATGTTGAACCACATGGGTGCATACACTTTTACGATAAAGGTGGTTAATGTCACTAAAGCCTCGATGGATTATCGTGAGACACTTACAGTCTCAGAATCCTGTTCGCTGTTGTAAGCCACCCAGAGTGGCAAATTTTTCCAGGGGCCCTTTTTGATACACTTTCACTAAAATTTCCACATTTAATAGCTTCACACATGTCTAACAAATACCGTTGATTGGTGTTTAAGTTTTTGTTTTTTATTTCTAGGAGTTTACATTTAATTGGGTGTGAATGAAAAACTATTGGTAGTTTTTCGCATCCATCTAGCAATTTCCATATTTCACCCGTAAAACTTTTGGGCCCTGTTGTACGAGTAGTTCCATCTAAATGCGCAAAAAAATGACGTAGCTCGTTTGCGTGTAACTGACACACAAGCCACTGTAGTGGGCGCTTAAAAATTAATGCAATATTTCGAATGACATCTCTTTTGGAGCCCGTATTGATAGCAGTTCCATCGCATTTAATTGCAACCAGCTTTGTAAGATTGATACTAACGTCAGACAAAAACCGTATTATGTGTTCTCCAATTATTCTTGCGCTTCCGACCTTTAGAGATACATGGCTAATATAATTTGAGCTAGGTTCTTTCACCGGACTTAGGTGTTCTTCATGTATGACTTTTCGTCTTGTCTTTGCGTTTATATCGAAATATAAAAAAAAACAGTTCATAATCAGCTACAGCTGGCTGACATTAAAAAGCGGTATTTTTGTATCTATTGCATTTAAGTTTTTTCTTTGATACTCTTTTTTACCGAATGTAATATTTTTTTCTTAAAAAAAATAATTTTAACAGAAGGTATCATATAAATGCTCAAAAAATATAAAAGTAATAATGTAATACGTTAAAAAAAAATATATAATTGTTAAGAAACTGTTTATTAAACAAACCTTTTTTGTTTCCTTTGCTTTTATGTATTTTCTTTGTATAAAAAATATTGAAAATTGTCAGCATCTTTTTATTTGTTTGAATAAAACATCATTTAATACTACTATGAAAATGCTCAAAATGAATTTTGATAGGTTTTTTCAAAAAATTATAATTTTGAAGCTGTTCATACCACATTTTTTTATTTTTTGTATCCACTTTGTTAGTATTTTATCTATACAATAAAAAAAAAAAAATACAAAAAATCTTTTTTTTTTAACAAAAAAACATTTTTTTTCATTCTACCATGAAAATGCTTAAATACCTAAACTTCAACAGCCTTGCGGCGAATAAAAAAGTAAAAATGGAATTTTTCACTTATTTTTCCCTCAATCTCCAGGCTATAGAACATCTTTTCCGCATAGGTAGATTTTCATAACATCAATTTTTTTCTTCTCCATACAACGTCGATCCACCTTAATGTACATACATAATTTAACATAAAAATACAGGCATACATAATATGATTTTAAGATAAAGCAAATGAAAAACAATAAAATAAAATTATAATAAAAACTATAAAAAAAACTATGGACAGTCAATCGAACAGGGATCACTTTTTCGGTGATACACAGTAATGTCGTTAATATTGTTTGTTATCTTATGGTACAGAGTATGAAGGGAGGAAATATTTTGTAAGATTATGTTTGATCTGCATTTCATTGGTGTGAAAGATATCGATGGTATCACCTAGTTTGTTGCCAATAATTGCTAGCCTATTTCTTAAACTATGGTAATGCATGTTAGTATGGGTTTTTTATTTTTGTAACAAAGTATTATATTTAGTAGCTCTCTGTGGAACTCGAAAATTTATCAATTCAATTAAATCAACACAGTCAAAAAAAGGTATAACAATTTTGTAGAGCAACATAAAATCAAATATGTCTCTTCGGTCACATAGCGATGGAAGTCTTAGTACAATCTGCAGTGCACTGTGATCAACATTATCATAATGGAGCAAAGAACACTGGATCGGTACACCGAGTGTATCTACGTCGCACTATTACATATCACTGATTTTAGAGTTACTGTACTTTCCTTCTCTCGTCCTTGACCGCAGTCGGCGGGAGGTTTTAGGGAGGTGCGCCATTAAAGAGGAACATCAAGGGACGATTCCTGGAAGGGCTGCCCCCTGCCCCCCGACCAGTGCTCCCCGCCCTCCGCCACCCCGTCGGAAACAGCCTCCCGCCACTTATCGGATCTGGCGGCCCGGCCGCTTTACAAACACACGGGCCCAACAAGATGGATCCGTTTTTATGCACGCGGATTGGAATATGTAATCAGCAAAATCATAAATCAAAATAATATTAGAATTAAAAAAGAACGTTTAAATAAAAATAACATAAAGGTCAATACAAAAAATTCCGTTATGGTATCTATTTCAACCCCGATTATCAACCCAAAAACTTACACATAAAAAAAATATTTTTGTAACTGAAAACCACTAAAACATTCTAACATTCACTAATTAAATGACGGGGATATTTTCAGGAAATTTTATTTTCAAATGGGATTTTTTTTTTTTAGGAATATTACAAATAGGTATTATTTTTCACAAATGTCACGACAAATCGTCAAATTATATACAATCACCAGCTAAAGAAATTTGGAAGTTTTATTTTAAAACGTACGTCCAAAGCCTTACACAGTAGGCGTAGAATTCGTCAATTTTAGTGAAGTCGTTTTATGAAGGAAACTTGTAAAAACATATAAAAGCAACACGTAGAGTATTAACTTTACAGGGTTTTGATATGTCATATAAAATCGCAGGCTCAGTTTCCTTCTGGAACAGTTATTTCCGACTGTTTGAAAGTGGCTCCGAAATCGAAATATCAATAAATCTTTGAGGATATCATGAGAACGCAAATACTTCTTTAAAAATTGCGGATAAATTGTTTACATCCTATTCAATTTTTTTACAATACTTTTCGTAATATTATAATAAAATTTGACTGAAAATAAAAGCCCGAAACAATTGGCCGAGTTCGGGTCTGTCAAGGTAGGCCCAGAGTTCCAGAATCAGCAGGACCAGGGTCCGTCCCGAAGGAGAGGCGCCACCGCCGCCAAGTTGGGCGCCATTTTATCTCCTTGTTACACGCCCTTCACGAGAATCACCCGTGGCCCGTGGCGGCGAGGCGTGAATGGGGAACGATTTGTATCGAGAGAAACGATTGGAAGTGTTATTAATCTTCCGCCATTATAGTTTACAGTGACCACTCTGTCGGCTGGATCCTGCCCGAACCCACGAAATTAAAATGTTATGTAAAAAATAAGGAAAGTTTTACATAAAAATCCGATTAAATGATAAGTAAAAATGCAGTGTTGCAATGTTACGTAAAAATGCGGTAAAATTAAAGCAAAAAGTTCAGTAAAATGTGATGCAAAATTTCGTAAGGAAAAAATTAAAATACGGATAAATTTTAAGTAAGAATGCAGTAAAATTGACGATAAAACATCAGTGGGATACACAATTCGACAGCACACATATTATATACATATGTTGAAAACTTTGGTCTCCGGTGAATTTATTTCCACTAATTAAATACCCTGCACATAGCAATAAACTGGAATGAGGTACATAAAAGCAACTATATATCGTCGCGTTAGAATATGTAGGAATCAAGTCTCATATAGCTTGTATGGGACTTGGTTCAAACAAATACTACTATGACCACACATATCACATTGGCAAGTGGCTTATAGTCAGCAGTGTCGACAGTCCGCGGACTAAGAAATAGAGTAAACCAAAGCAGCGGTAATGAGCAGGAACTAATCGGAGAACCCAATCTATTTCAGACTTATTACAACTGCAGACCACCTGAGAGACGAAGTCGTGTACCGAGGGATGTAGGGTAAGGTTGCCTGAATCGTACCACGTTCTAAATGCGTACCACCACAAATTTTTAGGAAACATGCATGCGAATATAAATTTATAATAATCAAACTATAATATCTTCTTCATCATCATCAATTCATTTTCGCTCCATATGTATAGCATATAGTAGATTCCACAAAGCGCCTCCAAGCTAACGTTATAGTCAATTTAAAGTTTCGATAGGATTCATGATTGAATAAATACCTACTAAAACAATTTGTGATAAAAATTATAATATGTAATTGATAATAATTAAATATTATTTTGGTTAAAAATGTAATTGAAGAATGTTATTCAATCAAAGGTCGTATCTACTTTCATATGAACGACTCCCACATATAGTCTAACGAAACACAATTTGATTTTGGAATTCTGATTTTAACACTGAGAATAAAAATGTAACTTTTATAATATGCACGATGGTACAAATTAGGATGCGGTTTGTAATAAGCTACTTTACACTACACAACCTACACCAGTAGTAGCCCATAAACCAAGCAGGGTAATAATAATCAACATTGTTTGAGGTGTATAAAACGAAGAAAATAATCGCGGCGATATATCGAGGAAAAATGAATCGGATTTTAGATTTAAAAGATCGTGAGGTCGCCTTTCATTTTGGGCTGTTAAACAAAATGATCACGACCATCAAAACGGTCTTAATCAACTAGATGGTTCGCATACTACAACGATCCGGTATCGGCCGATTGCTAAGTTTAATAGGCCTTGGCACTCATCACCAACCCGACTGTTTTGTTGATTCAGTGTGCGCGCTAGCAGCCCAACCCGACTAAACTATCGCCCGATAGAAAGTCTCTAGGCTGCGGGGTACCGTAGAGTATTCACTTTACAGGGTTTTGATATGTCATATAAAATCGCAGGCTCAGTTTCCTACTGGAACAGTTATTTCCGACTGTTTGAAAGTGGCTTCGAAATCTAAATATCAATAAATCTTTGAGGATATCACGAGAACGCAAATACTTCTTTAAAAATTGCGGATAAATTGTTTACTGGCCGAGTTCGGGTCTGTCAAGGTAGGCCCAGATTTCCAGAATCAGCAGGACCAGGGTCCGTCCCGAAGGAGAGGCGCCACCGCCGCCAAGTTGGGCGCCATTTTATCTCCTTGTTACACGCCCTTCACGAGAATCACCCGTGGCCCGTGGCGGCGAGGCGTGAATGGGGAACGATTTGTATCGAGAGAAACGATTGGAAGTGTTATTAATCTTCCGCCATTATAGTTTACAGTGACCACTCTGTCGGCTGGATCCTGCCCGAACCCACGAAATTAAAATGTTATGTAAAAAATAAGGAAAATTTTACATAAAAATCCGATTAAATGATACGTAAAAATGCAGTGTTGCAATGTAACGTAAAAATGCGGTAAAATTAAAGCAAAAAGTTCAGTAAAATGTGATGCAAAATTTCGTAAGGAAAAAAATAAAAATACGGATAAATTTTAAGTAAGAATGCAGTAAAATTGACGATAAAACTTCAGTGGGATACACAATTCGACAGCACGCATATTATATACATATGTTGAAAACTTTCGTCTCCGATGAAGTTATTTCCACTAATTAAATACCCTGCACATAGCAATAAACTGGAATGAGGTACATAAAAGCAACTATATATCGTCGCGTTAGAATATGTATGAATCAAGTCTCATATAGCTTGTATGGGACTTGGTTCAAACAAATACTACTATGACCACACATATCACATTGGCAAGTGGCTTATAGTCAGCAGTGTCGACAGTCCGCGGACTAAGAAATAGAGTAAACCAAAGCAGCGGTAATGAGCAGGAACTAATCGGGAGAACCCAATCTATTTCAGACTTATTACAACTGCAGACCACCTGAGAGACGAAGTCGTGTACCGAGGGATGTAGGGTAAGGTTGCCTGAATCGTACCACGTTCTCAATGCGTACCACCACAAATTTTTAGGAAACATGCATTCGAATATAAATTTATAATAATCAAACTATAATATCTTCTTCATCATCATCAATTCATTTTCGCTCCATATGTATAGCATATAGTAGATTCCACAAAGCGCCTCCAAGCTAACGTTATAGTCAATTTAAAGTTTCGATAGGATTCATGATTGAATAAATACCTCCTAAAACAATTTGTGATAAAATTTATAATATGTAATTGATAATAATTAAATATTATTTTGGTTAAAAATGTAATTGAAGAATGTTATTCAATCAAAGGTCGTATCTACTTTCATATGAACGACTCCCACATATAGTCTAACGAAACACAATTTGATTTTGGAATTCTGATTTTAACACTGAGAATAAAAATGTAACTTTTATAATATGCACGATGGTACAAATTAGGATGCGGTTTGTAATAAGCTACTTTACACTACACAACCTACACCAGTAGTAGCCCATAAACCAAGCAGGTAATAATAATCAACATTGTTTGAGGTGTATAAAACGAAGAAAATAATCGCGGCGATATATCGAGGAAAAAATGAATCGGATTTTAGATTTAAAAGATCGTGAGGTCGCCTTTCATTTTGGGCTGTTAAACAAAATGATCACGACCATCAAAACGGTCTTAATCAACTAGATGGTTGGGAAGTTACTACCTTTTAGTGGGAAGCAGTAGAATCAAAGCTCTTTTGGAGCAATTTATTGATAACTTATATTACCCGGCGTTGTGGCTGTTTAATTAGTAACCGGCGATTCCCGGCTATTGTAATCATTTCAAGATGCATTTCTTTTACGCTTTTTCTGATCGGGTTCATATTTTCACTGCTAAATACGTTCATTTATTTAACTTACGTATAAATCAATATTGAGGCTCTTAGGTGACATACCTGAAACAAAAAAAGTACTTTGTTAAAAATTAAAAGAAAATAATACATAAGAAAATAAAATAACGATGAATCTAGTATCAAACAAGGGATAAAAAAAATACACGAGAAAAGAGAAGCAGAAAGAAAAAATATTGATCGATTGAAGGACGAAGCTGGATTGGATTTAAGTTATTTATAAATATAACAATAATGTTCCCTCACTGGGATATCCCGTGCCGAGGGAAACATTTTGCACACTCACATGTTTAACAATAAATTCTTAATTTTTTAAAAATAGAATAAGTTCAATACATCGATTATAATCGGTTTTACTTAACGTATAAACTATAAAATATTAATAACTCCGCCATTTTATACGTGCCAATCAGTTATGTATTTAAAAAAATTACTGCATATTACCAAATTGCAAAGCTCTATACGATCTCATGCCGAAGGCAAACAAAAATCGAAGATACAAAAACTGTTAATAATCATCTCACATTCATAATGTGTGGTAGGACATTGAAATCGGACCACATTTCGCAGAATTTCATTAAAAAACTCATCAATTCGATCTTGTTGCTTCAAAATTATATGCTCAAGGTGGTCGTGCCTCGGGCGAGGGTACATGAGCTAGATTAGAACACAACTCCCCGAGATCAGGGCTGGAGTAGACAAACAGACAAGAAAACTAAACAAGACAACTAAGCAAACATCCAGACATCCAGCTAACGATACAAGGTAACAAGACGAGTAACCATCTAGACAACCAAACGAGAAACCAGACATCCAGACGATCAGACAACCAGATAACACAAGACAACATGAGAAATAACCATCTACATAGACACAAGATAACCAGACAAAACTATCAGACCATACCAGACACCCAGATAACTAGAAAGCTAAAAAGCAAACGAGATAACCAGACCATTTGATAACTGCATGTTCATTTCCCCAGGTTTTCTCTATTAGTTTCATGTGTACACATAACAGTTTTGTTCCCACTTTGGTACGCACGTCGATCCACCAAATAAGGAGCGTGAGAACCTCAAAACGCCAATTAGTCAATTGGCATCTCGAAGCGATTTTGTGGGTTAGCCTTAGGGGACAACGTGAATAATTGACCCACCACTCTAGAACTCTGGACCTCTGCACACGTCACTGTTTGAGATCGAAACATCGCTGTTTATATTGCAAACGTAGAGAGAAACGATGCGAACGATTCCCTGCGGGGTCAATATAAAATATTTATTTAAATAGTATATAACATAGGTATACGTGATACCTAGGACTGGAGCTAAAGTGTAAGACTGATCATTTTGCCTCCACGTAACAAATTATCAAGATTCCTTATACATTATTAGGTGCGGATAAGGGAAAGTGGAAGCAGTGGCAGTAGTGGAGGAGGTAAAGAACTTGAGGAAAAAATCAAAGTAAGGTGAATTGAGAAGGCTGGTCAATGATCAAGGCTCATTTTAATAAATACGCTCTGGGAGTATGTGCACTGTGCAGAGTACATTGAGAACGAAGTATGGTAATCGGGCGGCCGCGGTTCTACAAAGGTAGGGGTCCACTTATGGGGAGTAGTTGGCGCCCCCACCCCTTGGCGCCCGAGGCAGTCCCGCACTGCGGCGCGGCGTGTGCTGTACGAGGTGTGTATTATATTTATTCTTTATCGCGGCACGTTTTTCACCTCGTCGGATTACCTCCGAAGGATTTGCCGATGATTTATTCGGCCGCGTCGGCGCGGATTAATGCCACGGTAACGTTTGGGAGATTCACACTCGATCATTACAGATCTAGCAGCACCGCCCACCGTAACCGGTAACGCAATATTCCTTGCGTTTATTACTTTTTTTATCTGCTCAAATTGGTACCGCGGAAGCGACATTGGCGAACATTAAACTGATTCCGCGCATAGGCAGAAGCGCGCGGTGTTTTCTGTTTAATTAGCGGGCTTCTTTCGTCCACTGGATATTTGACAAGCTAATTAATTCATCAGGCTGGCAGACCAGCTAGGCAAGCAGGCCTAGCAGGCTAGCAGGCCTCGCAGGACCGCATGCCAGCGCTGGCCAATCCGCGGCTACATTCTCCACTGACGACACTGTGTCTGAGATGAATTATTGCACAACACGAATCTTAAGTTGTTTTACTTCACGAAACTAGACTTTCTGCCATAGAATCACCTCGAGCTTATCACTACGCAATTTACATAGATCAGTTGACACTGCGTAAAATTATCTTTAGGTATGTGAAAAGAAAGGATTTTTTTATTTATGCGACACCATAATTTTTCTTCTTTTTTCTCAAAGTTCGCATGTAGAGCATGGAGCAATCAATACAATAAAAAATAATCAATTTCCTAAAAAGCAGTCTGGAAAGAGCATAGCTTCATCAAGCGCGGATTTTTTTCTGATCAAACATGGTGTACACGATCAGATCATGTGCAACCTATGCATCATCGGGTGCGAATAAGGGAAAGGATTGTAGTAAACCTAGACTTCGATCATTAGTATTCTCCATCATCTCCATTCTTCATCAGGATCATCAGTAGACTCCGATCATGTAGATATAATTCGATACAAATCGAATAGATAGGTCGAACCTTCTCGATAAATACAAAGATAAAGCTTGTGACGACCTCGGCCCAGATTACAAGCATATCTACATCGCAGTCGTGACGCTTTCATGGTGGTAATCGGTATATTTCAAAGAGACTTTACTAATTACGCGTCACAACTGAGATACATATCGATGAAGTTAACTTTGTAATCAAGGCCCTCGTATCGAGTTATATCTACATGTTGTCGCGAGCACAATGAAAGCCCCACCCTTTCCCTAGACTGCTTAAAAGACTATTGAGTCTTTTTTCAGTCCAGCCAACTCTACCGATTTTTTCAACAAGCTAAACCGCGATTTTAAGATTGTTAGTGTGATAAAAATACGGATGAATTTACGTTGTGTACGCGAACAAATGCTTCCATTGTACCCCTACCACTGTCTCGGCTTATGTATTATAATTGTCATTGTTTCCATCACCCAAATAAACCAGAGTCGGCCCAAATTAACAGTAGTAGGGTATGTTAGTTTCTACCCCGATCATTATTTATTAGTAATTACAACCACCCGTGTGGAGACCGGTATCCCGCCTCGCCAGGCCCCCCATCCCAGACATCCACCCGTGCATCCACGGTCAGGGTCTCAATGGAGGGGGGATTAGGGAAAAGAGGGGAGGGGACAGAACGCATGTGTGCATCTCACACTATCATCCTATCATCCTATCTGGCCGACACTATTTTATACGTCTCCTGCCGTACCTTATCACAATACCTATCCAAAGACCATCCTATCCTTACAAAGGACACAATACAATTGAGTTGAGGGATGGGATATAATTTGAGACCTCCAAGCACGCACACACAAACAGCCCAGTCCAACAATTCCAGTTCAGTCCATGTCCCTTCACCACCTATTGTTCTACTCATGCAGACTCTACTTCTACCCTTTTAATCCTGGCTCCATTTTTACTGGGGGGTTTTCACCCCTGAGAATATCCCATCTCTGCACCCAGGCATCCACGAACAGTGCAAGCTGCTCGAAATTACCCCTGTTCGCAAAGAAGTCCGGATTCCATGCCGGCCTCATGACCTCGGTCATGCCGTCCAGCATGGTCGCGAGCACACTGATGATCGGAGCCCATTAGTGATCCTGTATACCGGATTCTAATTCAATGTGTATTTCTTAAATGTCTAACTTTTCGCCAATTTTCGGGGTGTGAGTAAAATGGTTGTCCGCGCCTGAAATATGCAGACTGGAAAGTATGCGCCGGTCCGGAGCGGGTCTGGCTACCACTGGCGGGTGTGAGGGAGGGGGCAGGGGCGGGTGGAGGAGGAGGAGGGAGGAGGAGGAGGGGGAGTGAGGGAGGGCACGTGAGATGGCCACCCGCAGAGGCGACAGCCGCAGCCGCTCCGACCGGAGGGAGAAAAACCAACAGTTACAATTTTGTAATAAACTTTAGATTAAGCATCTATTATTAGTCAATTAATTAAGCTGAAGCGTAAGACTGATCATTTTGCCTTCATGTAACAAATAATGAAAGATTCACTGCACTTTTGATTACCATGCAGTGCCCTACGCACCATGGTGCGGATTAGTAGATAGTAGTAGTATTAGTACATTAACGTTGCATTTTTTAATCATTTTTTATTGTATATTTTATTTTGCTACAACAAAAAATTCATACAGCTAATTTTCTTAAAAATTTCATACATTCAGTATACATTATGATTTCATATTTATAAAAAGGCCTTTTAGCAGTTTAAAATTTTAAGGAGAAAAACGAAAAAAACCCGAGAAGCAACCGTACCTACATTCAAATGACAATATAAAAAAGAAAACTTAAGTACCTAAAATTAAAAGTTTCATGGCGAAAATTTAGGAAAACTACGGTAGGTAATTAATTTTTTCTTCTAGGGTACAAATAATGGAAAAATGGCATCCAGGTGAAAATACTTCAAATAAAAAAAAACCGAAAGTAAAAAAGTATACAATAATAGCTTCCAAAACTACTAGTAGGTTTTATTTGTACAATGTTTATCTGATTGGAAAGTACAAACAATGGATCACGAATAAGGTCGAACTGTTTCCGGTTCCGTTCAGATGAGTTAACGTGTTTCCGGTGAAATGCATCCGCCAAGAGTTCGTGGAAGACCGTAATTGGGTTACAATTACATACGGGGATGTCAATTCTGCCAAGAGTCGCTAATTCTAGTGCAAAATATTAAAATTTTGAAAAAAGGTGAAAAATTATTTTCTCTGGAAGCTTGAACTACTTACGGTTTAATGTTGGACCGAAAGTAGGTCCAACCATAAAAATCATAAGTCTTCACAGCTTCTGGAGGCTATATTTTCATGCTTTTTTCTCGTAGACAAAATTTTAGTTTTTGCAATTAGCGGCATTTTACTGATCGGACGGCAGAATTGCACAGTATTTATAAATTTTGTATTATGCACATAGGTTATTTCATACGGGTAAATCTTTTTTCTCTATGTGTACACCTCAACAGACATTTTTCAGTAATTTTTTTTTACGAAATTTGTGTTTATGATTACTAGGAATCTAATAGTTTAAAAAAAAACTGAAAAACAAACTTATAAGATGTTTGTAGTAATAATATAGGTAATGCTTGCCTATTTTACAACCATGTTCTGGATGTACACTGCTGACAATTCGTCAGCAGTTTCCGGCCGATCGCTTAGCTTAGAGGCAGTTTGTGGAATCCATATGCTTCACTTGGGGAGCAGATACGGAATCATGACGATAGTTAATAATAGGAAAGTTAGTATGTTAGTAACATCCCTATCGCAGTTAATTTAGGTCAGCTCCTCGAGCAGGTTGGTGTAAATATGTTTGATTATGGCAATCTCACAGACAGGGGCAATGAAAGCATTTGGTCGCGTAAAACCTACTCCTTTTCATTATTTTCAAGCAAAACCTAAAATTAATCTAGGTACTGAATTTAGATTTAAAAAACAACTTCAAGATAAGCTGGTCTAGGGAAAGGGTGGGGTTTACTGTAACAAGAAGGTAATAACAAGGCTGTAATCGGTCATTGCGCCCTGTGTGTGTGGGTAAGCGGGTAAGCGGGTAAGCGGGGGTGGTGGCAGGGGCCCGTCCCAGTTTTTGTGTGTATAAAGTAAATTTATCAATGGAATTCCACGGCGGGCCGGTTGAACGGCCCCGCGCGCCCGGTCACTACCGCCAACGGGGCATACAGGGAAGCCCAACCAATGAACTGAGAAACAATTGAATTCTTTCAGATTTTCAATTTTTTATTTCAAAAAATTGATTGAAAAATTACAATATCAAGGGAATTTTTTTTAATTTTTACGATGTCATATGAATTTTCTAGCGCGGTTTGAAATAGCGCTTTTTCAAATCGCTCGCAAAATCCTCCATTTGGCGCGCATGCGGTGTGACGTCACATCAATATGGGCGCTGACTACGTAATGAAATTTCCCGCCTTTATAATGGACGGGTATGACGTCATTAGCCAATAACGGGCGTTAAAAGTCACTCGTAATTTCGTGTTTTTAAAACATAAATTTATAAATGAAAACAACATTTTTGATCATTGTGTTTTATATCGTTGGAATTGTAAAAATATACTTTAAATATTTATAACGTTTTCAAGGATATTCATGCTATCGGAACAACCCAATTCACATCCATTAAAATAACAATGATTATTTTTAATTGTATAAATTTTTATTCCAAACAAAATTGAAAAAATTGAGTGAAAACAGTATTGTTCAAAGTACAAACTTTTCAGAAATTCGTACTATACTGTGTTGCTATTTTTAAAATTTTATTATGTCATGTGATTGAGTGCATTTTCAAAAATTTTGTTTTAAAATAATTGTACGAACATGTAAAAGGCACTAAGTGCCGTGTATTTGAATAAATAAATAGAGGCAAGCTAATTTCGATTACTTTGTATTTTTTTCGTTTTTTTAAGAACCTTTGTATTAATCAATGATTGAACATTATTTTTTTAATGCGGATAAATGGATAATATTATTTTCAGTCTTATATGTTTCATTTTTAGTTGGTAGTTCGTTTTCGTTTTAAAGGTATAAACGGCTGTACCCGAGCCGTTTTAAATAAACATCTGATCAATAAAACTGTACTTTAAAGGTGATCGAAGTAAATTAAAATCTACGATAATATCAGACAATTTGTTTCCGTTAAAAATCGTTCTTCTTCTATGGTTTTGGTCCTGGGGATTGATTGGTTTGTAGCAGCCAACATCTGCATCATAAAACGGTATTTTATCCTAAATCTAATGAGGATGTTTATTGTAAAATATCTTAAAGGTAGCTGTTGGAAAAAGTGCAGAAACTCCAATATAATAAAATATGATAGTATTACGACGAAGCTCATTCCGTGACAGAAATGTGACAGTTTTCTCTACACTGAAGAAAGGATTTCAAAAACTAATAAAGAATCTCATTATTATTCATTATTGTGTTTACAAAGGCGAAAATTACAAAACGATAAATCTGAAATTTTGATTAAAAATAGTCGGCTGATGTTTTTCTAAATTAAGATTTTATTTTTTTTTGTTTACTTATAAACAGCCTTCACTCCTTTGCGAGTGAAAGCCTTATGTCCCAATATTTGGTCCTGGATACGTCAATGACTGCATATTGTCATTACATACCGACAGCTTAGGCTGCACCAAATATTTTAGGTCCCGTTTAAGTTGGAAGATGTTAGATGACTTAAACAATATAAAGAATGAAGTGATGATAGATATCTCCAGTTAAGTTCTCGACCCCTAATCAATTTCACTACCACACTCTCGCGGCGGTCTACACAGCCACACACTAGGGTACTCGCGGCAACAATTTGTATACCTGGGCATAGCCAGAGAATTATGACATCAGTGAGATATGTGTATACGGACCATAACTCTCTGCCGTGTTTCGCCGACATTTCACATTGTTGTGTCGGTAAAGCAGGTTGTTACCGACTCTACAGGATGGCATCCGAGTGGCGTCACGGCAGTGAACCCCAACGAGAGATCCCGGTGAGGGATGACGTATACCGTTAAGGGATGCGAAGAAAAAAGGGTTATAAAAGGATACTTATTCATCATCGATAACTGTACATAATTTAGGTCTACATGATGATATTTATCTAATAGACAAACTCTAAAAGGGATTTCCCTATACTAGAGAGGGATGCTGTGTATGAAATGTTAAAAAAGGTCATGATTGTACATAATTTTAGGGGATAATGATAATTTATCTGCATATATATTTTTTAAATTACCGATGTTAACGAGGGTACAGAATGACTTCCTTCTTAATTATGTCACGGTGGTGAACTACAAAAGGGATATACTTCTAGAGAGGGGTGACGCGAATTATTGTCAAAGGATGAAAGAAATAAAAAGGGCTATTCCAGTACATGGCTGATATCTCCATATAAACAAACGTAAAATAAAAATATGTTTGTTTCAATTCGTGTAAAACGCATACTGATGAGGGCAAAATTTATTCTCTTCGTTTCTAGTGGGTTATAAGACTATTTATCACGGCGGTGATTTGTTTTATGGACATTCTGCTGTATTCTGTCCCCAATAAATCATTTCATTAATTATTCAATAAAACACAGTTTCAGAATTCCAAGAAACTGTGAATTGATTACAGTTTTTAAAAAAAACGATATTATGGCAATACATTGGGCGATTTTACTAAGGAAAAAATAAGTGTAATAATTAGGGTGTGATGGAGGAGGTATTGGCTTCGAAATGTTGATTTAAATGAGATTTTCACATAAAAATATTAACTATGTGATACCTTGGACTGGCGCTGAAGCGTAAGACTGATCATCTTGCCACATGTAACAAATTATCAAAATTCACCGCACTTGGTGTACCAATAAGCAAGCGCCAATACACCATTGGCATTGGATGTGGATTAGGAAAAAGTATGTATTAATTAACAAATAACTAATACCCCATCATGCTATTTCGACGACGGGTAGGCAGAGAGGATAGAACGCCACACCACTCTGTCCTGGCACGCTTATTTTGATTCCTCTGCATTCAAAACTCTTCCCACGCTGATTATTCCGACTTTTTCACATGTCCACTATCAAGTACTCGATCATGGCATGTGTTCCTTAGCCTTCCTCGACTTCTACGCCCAGACACGAAATGAAGTTTTGTGTTGAAAAATTGCATGCAAAGACGATTTTATAACAGCAGAATATAAAAAGGTGGATGCATATCTTAGGTATTTATTTTTTTAATATTATTTTCGGCACATTTAAAAAAAATAGGTACGTGCAATAAGAAATTCTGTGCAAATATCTAATAGAATACATAAAAAACAGTATTTTAATTTCCTTAACTATTTTTGGTAGAAATACGTAATAAGTAGGTAGGTTATTAATCAAGTAGAGAGTAGAGTATACGATGTCTGCATATAACAGTACAAAATATTATTTATTTTATTAGTTTTATAATTTTTTTAAATATGGTAATTTTGTATTATTTTTCTACGATATGGGACACCATGTAGCAGACGCACACACTCACAGATCAGAAATATGGATGTCTTCGAAAACCCATTCATACAGTATTGTTTTTTTTCCTGTTCGTCTATAAGTGCTTTGACACGCAACATTCTCTCTTGTTGTGCCGCCGAAGTGATAAAACGGGCACGCCCGCTGAGCGAGTGTGTGAACGTGGCTTTAGAAAATTCGACTGCATTCCATCGAAACATGTTTTTAATTGGTTCGGGAGATGATATCTGAGGGAATCTTATGTTTGTGTTGCGGCCTGCTGTTACGTCAGCGGTCAAACGCTGTTAGGGGGAGTGACAGTACAAGATCTCTTCCCCGTCCTCAACTCCTGGCAACCTAGGATTTTGGTTAGGGGGAGTGACAGTACAAGATCTCTTCCCCGTCCTCAACTCCTGGCAACCTAGGATTTTTGTTAGGGGGAGTGACAGTACAAGATCTCTTCCCCGTCCTCAACTCCTGGCAACCTAGGATTTTTGTTAGGGGGAGTGACAGTACAAGATCTCTTCCCCGTCCTCAACTCCTGGCAACCTAGGATTTTTGTTGACTATTATGACTTTCCTTCATTGACTATCTATATTGTGTTAGGACCAGGTGGGATACATCTGGTGTGGACCAAAGGGAACTTCTCCACATCTGCCTGCGATGGCGAGAAAACTACGGAAAACTTTATCATGGAGAAGGCGGACTATTGATTGTCATCAACAGTCTTCCAATCAACTTGAAGAGTGTTCGGTATATCAGCAACCTAGGAATATCATAGATATACGGGGTCAATATCTTATTTCAATGTGGATTTCCACGTAAAAGCATTTCATATGTGATACCTTAGACTAGCGCTGCGTGAGACCGATAATCTTGCCATACAAAATTTCATTAAGGGAAAGTAGTAGTATTAGATATGTAGGATTTTTGCTGTTGCAAATGCATAAGCAAATTGTAGGGCCAAAGTTTCCAAGTGAAGTTAAGTCAAGAGGGCGACAGCATCGATCAAGTCAAAAGAAAATCATGATGCCGCCACCCTTACGATCCCTCAGTAGACCTCCATATCGAAATTCTCTTTTTTTCTTTCTTTATTAATGTACATAAATATAAAAAACAAGAATACAAATTAATACAGTCAACAAAATCTGCCGTAAAAGCTTAAAACAATACAAAAGAACATAAGAAAAAGGTGTATAAAAGGACATGGAAGAAAAATATCGAGTACAAGTCACCCAAGGAAAGGATTTCGACAACGGAGACAAAAGGGGGATCCCCGACTCAAAGCACCCCCGTGGGGAAAGGACGGCACAAAACACCGACTTCGCCTCTAACCCATAAAATAGCGTGACTGACAGAGAGTCCCCAAGGACTCTATAACAGTCGCGGGTGGAGGTGGGATCGATCCCTCAGTACTAGATATTATGTAGATGGCATTCTTGTATTGTGGTCTACTGTTACGTCAGCGGTCAAACATGGGACGATGCATTGAGAGTACCAGCTCTCTTCCACGTCCTAAACTCCTGGTAACCTAGGTCTAGGTACGTGGGCGGCGTCCTTCGTAAAATGTAACTGCTCTCATTCATTGATAATGATAAAAACGTATTACTTTAAAGATATCTGTTTAACGGTCCATTATGGCGCTAACGAGGTTATAAAGGAATTGAACTCTTTACAAAGATAAGGTTTAAAGGCGATTTTTACGTTGTTTACATAAAAGAATATTTTCACTACATCTTCTTGTATCCAACATTATTTTAAACAGTGATGTTGGATCACAATACCTTAGAATACCTTTGTAGCATTTTTCTGGGTAAGCACTTCTACAAGCTGATCTCTGAGAACATACATATAAGTATACAACCGAAATATTTTGAAGGAGATTGGCTTGCATGTTTCAGATAATCACCTGAGAGCGAAATCCCATGCACTGTTCTATACGCCCAGAAATCGTATGAATGAAAGTCGGAATTCTCCTATTAACATAGCAATCCACTTGCTTCTGCGCAAAATGTAAGATATTTTCACATGTAATGGACAATTTACGAGCTACCTCCTTTCATAAGCTTAGGGAAATGTAATAGATTCTTAATCTGTCATGTGAGTTTTTACGAAATAAAACACATTAATGAATATATCTATACATTGAAATCACGTGTCGATTTCTTAACACCAAACGTTGATTGGGTTTCTACTATTGGGATTTAAACACTGTTGAAAGCGCTCCTTTCAATTTTTTTCTAAAATATGTAGTTTTGAAAATGAAAAGGATTAGTATTTGGCTTTTAACTGGAACGTATGAGATTCTGATCTAACAACTTTCCGAAATATCAAATCTTTTTTATGACTAAAAAGCACATACGAATGTAAATCGGTCAAAGACGAAAAAACAACGATAAAAAATTCAGATTACAATATGATAAAATACTACGTTAGAAGCTCTAGCTTTTTCATAGCTTTTTTTTATCGATCAAGCAAGCAAAATTAATTTGTTACAAAAAATACCTTGAAGGGATGTTTTCAGCTAGTTTTGTTTTATGCAATGATATAAAATCTTAATACCATTGAATTTTTTTTTTCAGAAAAAAATATCAGACATTTGGGCAGGTAGGTTTCTCAAATCTGTTAGGTATATTACCAACACCGGCACCAACACACTCGCCGGTCGGTGTTACACGGGCGGCGTTTAGTGATGTTAGTCCGTTTCTAGACCCTTATAGAGAGGAATCTGCTCTGGCTGGACCACATTCCAGCCTCCCCCTCGCCCCCGCCCCTCCGCCGCCGGCCCTCCCGATGGAGTATGGGAACGGACCAAGTCGACAGTAGGTAGATGGTAGATGGTAGTTGGATCTGCCATCCTCGCCTTGCGCTCGAACTCTGCACGCTAGCGCCACCTGTGGGCTGGCGCGTGAAACGTGGGAGCTTTCAATTATCGACCCTGACGTCTAAATATCTCGACAACAATAGACACAGAAAACGCTAAAGACAGCTTCCTATTTATTCTCTTTTGTTCGTCCTTGTACATAGAACAAATTTTAGGATCAACAATTTGGACATTATTTTCGACCAGTGCCAGTGGTCGCACCTCTGTAAGGATTATTATTTTAAGTGAACGTTAAATTAATTTGGTATAATACAATATTGACAATCAAATAAATTGATTAAATTATCATGTATCAACACACCAATTGAATTTTCAAAATATTATACAATAAAATTAATACGGATATTTGAACAAAAAATTTAAGCTACAACCAAGACAGTCATAACTATGAGACTAGGAATCGAAGAAACTTTCGTCTCCCAAAGTATAGATTAGCGGGAACACAAAACAGTTTATTTTATAAAGGACTAAAGGAATACGAAAAATTGCCAGATGAAGTTAAATGTGCGAAGAGTTTAAATTTACTTTAAAAAATGTGTAAAATATATGTTTTAAATAAGTATAGTGTAGTGTAAAATCAAAATAAGTAGTTTTATAGTCAAATGTTTAGAAATAATGATATTGTAATTACTAGCTGTATCAAACTGTTTTTTTTTTATAGCTAAATAAAAAAAGATACAATACAAAAAAAAGAATTCCTTTGTGAAAATAAAATTTCAAGTGTCATATTTATTTGAATCCTGAATTCCGAATACGCGTAGGCGTAGATAAAAATTACTAATTCAAAGTTTAGTTTCACCCAAAGTAACTTTTTAATAGGATTTCTAAGCACGCGTCCCGGGTTAGAGGTCTCAGCCCTCGCTACATTCCCGCCCATTATTGATGATGACCTAAGGCATCTGATATTGTGAAGACACTACTTAAATTATTCCGACGGGAAC